>JARHVA010000810.1:3730000-3852500 GCA_037957365.1 Torreya grandis | reverse complement strand
CATTGCTAACTTATGCTCAGACTATTTTACATTACATGTCATGTATACACATTATAATGGTTTATCATGTAGATATCATATATTTTTAGTTTAACACACATGATGCATAACTTTTCTTTTGAGGGTAGTTATTACATAGGTTCACTAACTCCTCTCAAAAGAGGGGGAATTCATGGGGATCTACCATAGAGATAGAACCATCCTAGTACACTCAAAACATAGTTTTAGCACACAGACATAGACTTACAGAGCTCATAGTCAAAAAAATATAGTAAAATATGGTTATACCCAAATTAGTCTTAGTTTTGCTCAAAAATGACACATTTGTTCAATAACATAGTATAATGGTCTATATTGTAGTGCACTATTGTAAAAATGGATTACATTACTATCTAATATCCCTATCAATAAAAAATTCTATAAATGTTAGAAAGGTATAGCAAGTATAGTAGGTATAGTTTAGATTTGTATCATCTTGATAATAGATTATTAGATATGTTTAGTATATGCTCAATTTTTACATAGAATTACATAGATTTAATAAGATTAGAGGAATAATGTGTGGTATGATTAATCCTATTTTAGTTTTAGATATGCACATATGTAGATTACTATGACTAATTCCAAAATACATAAGCATAAATATTAGAATTGGGGCATGTGTGTAGCACATTGTTTCCATAGGCTCTATTTTACACCAGCTCTCTTAGATGGAATTATAACTCCATGTCATTCTCTATGTTTACATTAAACACCATATTCACTAATTTTACACTAGGTTTACACTAGATTAATGCCTCATTCTATATGTAATGTTTGGCATTCTCAAGTGGCCTAGATCCATCTTACATTCTTGAGTGCCCGAGTGGCCCTTGAGCCATTTTACATATTAGATTTTTTGAATGGCCCAAATCCATATTATATAGTTTAATAAAATCATATAATTTCAATTTTAGATACATCTACTATACATGGGTAGGCAATGATGGAGTCATAACTTACTTGAGTTCTAAAGCCACCTATATAGGAGGGTTAGACAAGCCATAAGTCAAATCCAAGTTATTCATGGATTATAATCCATTGAATAAGGGTGGAAAATGATGGATTCAAGGCCAAATTGAGTTATTGAGCCACACACACATGATTATTGGGCAAGCCATCATCCCAATCTAAGATATTCACCACTTGGTCACCAGTTACACACATAGGTTATCACTGGGTTTTTTTCATTAGTTCATATACCCAATGAGGTGTCTTCATTCCTTTCCTCTCTCTCACATTTATTTAGTTATATTTTGTTTTTTATTTTTATATTTATTAAGTATGACTAATTTTTACATGTTTCATTTATAGGGCATGAAATAGAGCATAGTTTGTAGACTCAAACCTAGATTCATAGGCTTCACCATTTAGGTAAGTCCAGGTATGTCTCTTTTTAATTTATCCTAATAATTTCACTTTTCTACATTTCTAAAATAAAGGAGGGGAAATGTAGTCATATAAAATGTCACTTTAATGCAATAAGTGTCACTTGAGACCACCTTATCCTTAAATTAGCTATATACCTATCTTAGGACCTCTTTTGATCCTTTTCTAGATTTTGTGTGTGTCTAACTCATGCCTAACTCTACAAAAAGTATCATTGAGCCTTCACCCAAGCATTTGGGACCCTTTTTCATCTATTTTATCCACCTAAAAAATAGTATGACCCTCTGGTCTATAGTATTACACTATTGGAAAAGGGGAAATGTTGTTAACCCCTTACTCCCTTTACTCCTAATGGATATATTTCCATTTCCTAAAGTATTTTAGGGTTGGCCTAGACTCATTTTATGTCTCAAAAATAACTATAACACTATATAAATACCAAGTTCACTCATTTATCCATTAGATGGCAATTATCATGAACAAGCTCATATATAATTTTGCAAAGTAAGGTCATCGATCCCTATTTACCCCTATTTCTTCATACATCCATCTACAACAACCTAGATCTTTATTTTACTTGGATTTAAGGTATAAATTCATACTCAAATCATTCAAATTGGTATTCATATTTAGGCATACTAGCATCACTCTCACTTGCATCATCACTTAGATTTAGAGAACTACATCGAGCTTGATCCCCTTTCGAGGTATTGGTATGTAGACAACACTCAACAGATGGGATGTTGAGGTCACGTCTAGCCTATACTCTAAGACCACTTTACTTATAATTGTGTTCCTAAAAACACCAACAATCATGGAGGCTTAAGGTTTCACATTGAGATCAGTCAAAAATATAAAACAAATAGCAATCAAGATCTCAGTTACATAAACTCATGATTCCTAAGATAGGAAAAAAAATTTAAGCACAAAATATACTGAGAGGGGGAGTGAATCAGTATATTATATATCTTATAAATATTTTAATTAATCAAACTCCACTTAACCATACATTCAAGATATGCAATAAATCTAAAATAATAACATGCACCACACAAGAAAGAGAGAGAGACGGATAGAGAGAGACCATATTTTTACGTGGAAACCCAATGTGAAAAAAACCATAGAGAACAATCTCAAGTATAAGAATGAACACCAACTCAGTCATCTCTCCTTGTGTTCATCTCACTCTTTAATGTTTGGTGTAAGTAACATGACTCTTATCAACTCATATGAAGTGTAAATTATGGTTTTGTGTGTCTTTGAGTGTAAATAAGGCTATTGGTGTATACAATTAGACCTAATAATCATCCACACTGAGAAACATAATGCATTCAACTTTCATATTGAAACACTTTTGTTAAGAGAACCTTGGGTGTTAATGTCAATTTTATGAATTATCTTTCATAATGCAAGTTCAAGTAGGTTTATGGGACACATCTTGGTGAATCACCTCTATTAATTAGTTATACTCTTATTTTATCCCTTTTCCTTTAAATTAAATAGATTAGTGGTTAGTTTTAAGTATGGTATAAGGGAGCTAGCCCTTCAATCTAGAGACTCATCTCTCCCATAGGTCACCCACAACTTGAGAGATATTTACATGTTACATAAAATTAAATAATAATAAAATAGATGCCCTCTAGTGTGAAAATTTGATTGATAATAAGCTCTACATTAAATATTGGGTGTATACCCAAATACTGAGGCAGATCAAGAATGAAGGAATTCTCACTAGCTATGTGTAAAATGGTGTAATGACCATAGTGTAGAGGCTTTATCTTATAGTTTTGACCTTTAAAATTATCCTTCTAATGTTACAACTATACTTTAATACCAACTCAAAATTCATGAGGTGTGTGATGTGAATCATGGTGCTCCTTTAAATTAACTTGAGTATAAAAGAGGACCTATTGAACCTATTGGTGACTAGATTAGATCTAGCATAAAAATTATTAGAGGTAAAAGCCATTGAGGGGGGGTGAATCAATGGTGGAAAATAATGCAATACAGTTCTAATTCCTAAAAACTTTTAATCATTCAATACAAACATTTATGAGGCATAAATCATTCATATCCATGAATAAGAAAGATAATCCAAGATCAAGCATATAACACATGACATATGTGGGAAACCCTATTGGGAAATAAAACCCACTAGAAACTACAATTGGATTATTATCCTATAATAATAAAAACCAATTAATACCATCTACAAATTATCAAGGAACTAACATTCCTAATTTTAGTGAGACTACAATCTCATAAGGAACTACCATACCTATCTAGCTGAGCTACCACAACAACTAGACCTTTAACATGTTTCACCTTGTAAGGAGGATACAACCCCCTTAGATGTTGAGATACCATAAGAATTCTTATGAATATAATATATCCTCAACATTGATTTCTTGGCAATCAAATGGAGATACAAATTATATCAACTCTCTTCACCTCTGTACACACAATACATCTAAAGCCACCTTTTAAATCACTCTATACTTGTCAACAAAAACTCTATCACCACAACACTCCCTATTAGTCAGATCACATTACATACTTGAACCAACACACAAAGATCAATTAAGACACATTACATATCCCAACTATCCCCACTCTTCAACCCTTCACTCACACTCACTTAAGCACACATGCAATAACTCTATCATAATAATAGCAACATGAATAGATGGTCATACACACAATACACTCTCCAATATACCTCTTAGATCAACCACCAGGATCATATAGTCTTCACCTTGCCTTATCTCATAATAAACTCTCTCAAACAGCCTCTTGAGCAACATGCTCAGCCTTCCTCCTCTGGGTTCATTAGGTCTAATGACATGTATATCCTCCTGCACCAACTTAATCAGACAAACATGTGTGATCCTTTTCATTCTTTGATGGTCCTCACTAAATTTTGACTTCTCTTTCAAAGGTTCTTACTTTCACTTGGTTCCACATTCACACTCCATCAAAGTCTCACACAAAGTCTATAAATCACCACCTTTGATTTTACTATTTATAGAGCATACTTGATAATCAACACATTAGTCAGACATAAAGCATGTCTTAACCCTTAATTCATCTCTCACATCAATACATGGATCAAAAAAAATCTTCATAGGTTATCCATAACATCTATGGGTCACCCTTAAGCAGCTACACCTTTTAATAAGGCCCTTGTAGCTCTTATAGGTCTCATGAAGACCTATTCACCCATTTAGTGATTCATCAATAAAATAAAGAACACAAAACCACTTTAAAATACATGGGTACTCTCTTTATTTTCCCTTTGACATTCTTAAATTATCACAATCATCTTTAGTCTCCTCTATGTATGCTCAAACAAATCAAACATTGACTTGGTACACAGGAACATAATGAACACACACATAGTAAACTTATTAAGAATTGTTCATACTCAAGATAGGTTGATCACACCTCCAAAATCCACAAAAAACATCCTTATGTAGTCTAAAACACTTCCCAAAATCCAATTTTATATGAGACATCGAAATAACATCAATACATGCTCAATTATCCTTCTTGGGTCACTTGCAAAATACACACAAACACATAGTCAGCTTTAACCTTAATATCTTTGACTGTACATAATTATAGATCTTAAAATTACATTAATTAGATGTGACATGGATTTTTATTCATCTTTTATTTTTACATCATCAATAAATTCATCTTTTATCTAAAGATATGGACAAATTATTGAGCACTAGTTTTTCCCTCAGCAATTTCAAATATTCAAATGGCAACGGTCACAGTTAAACCTAGGACACTTTGCAATCATCATGTTTCCTCGCTACTCAGATCAAATAAACACCATTAATCTCCTTAGGACTTTAGAAAAGTTAAACCTCTATCACTTTGACCTCATCTCATAGATCTTGGGAACCTTGACCTCATGCGCTCCATCGATCTCTTTGAGATTGTCCTCACTTTAATCATGCTACACAACTGTCACTTTAACCTCTTGAATTTAACATGCACCATTAATCTCAATCAATATGAACACCAAATCACCATTGATCTTATGAATAATCTCAATCTTTATCTCTTCTCAATGTTAAAATTTGAACACTTGTCCTCATTTCACTGCTTCCTAACATCTTGGAACATACATGCTCCATTCATCTTCTATAATATGCTCAATCTTTATCTTTGCTAAATAGTTGTTACATTAACCCATTTGTATCTCCTCACACTACCAAATCTAAATGTTTGAGCTCCCATAAACCATTGGATCTTTACTAGGTCCAGATATTTAACATCATGCAAATTGACTAAGTATAGGGACCAATTATAATATGCATATTGAGCCTTCATAAATTTGGGAACATAGACTTCCTATAACCCATTTTAGGCCTACTTGCCCTTAAGCCAAAAATTGAGAAAACTGAGAGCACTCAAATATCTTTAATTTGTCTTCAACATAAATTTAGACCACAAAAACACCTAGAGCATATCAAAAATAAATTCACATACCTTTCTAAGAACCAAACACTTCTTTATATTTTATCAATCTCATTATACCATCTAGAAATACCCATTCTAACCCTGCATAATATCTCCTTCACAAATATCTGGATCAAGATCAGGAACTTATTGCTCCTCCTTAACCAAATTCCTTCTATAGTTATAATTATCATCTTGAGCACACAAAATTTATTCTCTATTGAAAGGAGTCTTTTAAGAATCAGAGATAGAGACCTCCTCTACACCATAATGCTCTACCATGGTGTGAAATTAGGAGTTGCCCACAACTTCTCGTATTCTTTCTCCTCCTTGTTCATATGATACTTATAGTTATTCTTGTTATTATTATTTGGTTTAAGAGAAACAACTTCCTAATCCACTACAACATTCTCCTTTTCTTCTAAAATTGGATTGAAAATACATGGAGAAAAAAAATTCATGGCATACCTTTTCATCTGAAGAATCCATCTTACAATTTGAAACCTCATCAATAGGCATAGAAAATTGATATTCTTTTCATGATACATGCTCAACAATAACAAGATGTTCGCTTGTATCCATACACATCTTAGAACTAGCCTCAACCATTACCTTGGTCCTCTCTTTGAGCTTGGTATCTTTATTCTCAACATGAGTAGACATTTGATTTTATTTTTCTATTTAGACAGTTGAAACATTCTCTACTTTAGACTTGTTAACAAATTTTTTCAATATAAACTCTTGAATTTCTCTCATTTATGATTATTTTTCCACCTTGGAAAATAATCCATCAAGACTCTTGGACTTAACATAGTTAGTCTTCTTAGTCTTTACTACCTCAGGTCTCCATAACAAAGTTTGAATCTTCTTGTGTTCTACAACCATCTTACCTACTTGATCCTTGAGCTTATTTTGGTTTTCAACATAGCCTACTAGAGAAACTTTCTTATCAACCTTATGACTAGAAAAATTGGCAATGATTACCTTTGGTTTCCATACCTAAATTTATCCTTTCGTAGACCTTATAAGAGCTCTATATCCTTTGGCATACCTTTAATACTTCTTAATACCATTTGGATAGAATCTATCAATATGTCTACTCTTATGACAATTGAAAAAAATGACATCTTTCATATCTTTTGATAGATTTGAGCTGTGATCAATCTTTGAACAAAAACTCCTTTTATCATAGCTCCACGAATGTCTATACTTGACTAACTGTATTCTATAGTCCTTAGCTCTATGACCACACTTACTACATGTATAATAATGACCATGAAATAAACTAGCATACCTTGAAGAATTTGGTTGTTTAACAAACCTTCTTTAATTGCTTTCAAAGAATGAATTTTCCTTGACATACTGAGGGTTCTCATGCTTCTCTTCCAGCTTATTCAATTTGACTATAAAAATCTCATGCTCATTTTTCAATGAGTTCATTTCAACCTTTATTTTATTTCACTCATCTTCTTTTTCTTTCATATTTTCTTTTGCAATCCTTAACTACTCCTCAAGAATATTGATATTTTCTTCATCCTCTTTGACCTCTTTTTTCAAAGTACATATTTGTTCTTCAAGTGCCTTGATCATAACCTTCCACTATTGATTTCTTTCTTCAACTACTTAACCATCTTTGTACCTACTTAGGATCACCTCCAAGTTATTAGGCTTCCTTAAAAAAACCCACTATGATACCAATTGTTAGAGGTACAAGCCACTAAAAGGGGAGGAGTGAATTAGTGGTGGCAAAAAATCCAATACGGTTCCAATTCTTTCAAACCCTTAATCATTCAATACATACATTTATGAGGCATACATCATTCATAGCAATGAACAAGAAAGACAATCTAAGATCAAGCACATAACACATGACATATGTGGGAAACCCTCTTGGGGAATAAAACCCACTAGAAACTATAATTAGACTACTATCCTATAATAACAAGAACCAATTTAGACCATCTACAAATGATCAAGGAACTACCATCCCTAATTTTAGTGAGACTATAATCCCACAAGGAGATACCACACCTATCTACCTAAGCTACCACAATAAATAGACCTTTAGTAAGTTTCACCTTACAAGGATGATGTAACCCCCTTAGATGCTAATCTACCATAATAATACCTATAAATAGAACATCTCCTCAATACTGATCTCCTCAACACTGATTGTCTACCAATCTAGTGGACATACAAAGTATATAAACTCTTTTCACCTATGCACATAGAATGCATCCAAAGCAACCTTTTGGACTACTCTACACTTGTCAAAAACAAATTTATCACCACACAACTACCTATTGGTCAAATCACATTATGTACTTGAACCAACACATAAATATCAATTAGGACACATTACATATCCCAACTATCCCCACTCTTTAACATTTTGCTCACACTCACTTTAGCACACATGTAATAACTTTATCATAACAATAGCAACATGACTAGATGGTCATACACATAATCTACACTCTAATCTACCTCTCAGATCAATGACCAAGCTCTTACATTCTTCACCTTACCTTCACTTATAATATACTCTCTTAAACAACCTCTTGAGAAACTTGCTCAACCTTCCTCCTCTAGGCTCATTAGGTCTAATGATGTGCATGTCCTCCTGTAATAAATTAATTAGATAAACATGTATAATCCTCTTTATTATTAGATGGTCCTCATTAACCTATACATTCTCTTTTAAAGGTTTTTACCTTCACTTGGATTCACATTCTCACTCCCTCAAAGTCTCACACCAAGTCTAGAAATCACCATCTTTGATTTCACTATTTATAAAACATACTTAATAATCAAAACCTTGGTCATCCAATAGGCATGCCTTATCCCTTAAGGCATCTCTCACATCAATACATGGCTCAAAAAAAATCTTCATAGGTTGGATATAGCATCTATGGGTCACCCTTAATCAACTACACCTTTTAATAAGGACCTTGTAGGTCTTATAGGTCTCATGGAGACCTACTCACCCATTTGGCACTTCATCAATCAAATAAAGAACACAAACCACTTTCAAATATATGGTTCCATTCCTTATATCCACTTTGACATTATCAAATTATCAAATTCATCTTTTCTCTCCTCTACGTATGTTTAGACAACTCAAATATTGACCTGGTATATAGGAACACCATGAACAAACACACAATCAAATTATTAAGAATTTTTCTTACTCAAAATATATTGATCACACCTTTAAAATCCACACATAACATTTTTATGAAGTTTACAACACTTTCCAATATCCAATTTAACATGAGACATCAAAATAACATCAATACACACTCAATTATCCTTCTTGGGTCACTTGCAGAATACACATGAACACATAGTCAATTTTGAACCTTAATATATTTGTCTATACACACTTTCAAATATTTAAATTAGGTTCATTATATGTGACATGGATTCCTCTTCATCTTTTCTTTTAACATGATCAATAAATTCATATTTTATCAAAAGATATTGAAAAATTACTGAGCACTGGTTTTTCCCTTAGCAAATTCAAATATTCAAATGGCAATAGTCACAATTAAACTTTAGACACTTTTTAATAACCTCATGTTCTCACTAATCAGATCAAATACACACTATTGATCTCCCTAAAACTTTAATAGAGTTAAACCTCCATCACTTTGACCTCATCTCATGCTTTTTGGGAACCTTGACCTCATATGCTCCATTGATCTCTTCAAGATTGCCCTCTCTTTAATCATGTTAGATAGCTGTCACTTTGACCTGTTGAATTTAACATGTACTATTTATCTCAATTATTAAAAATACCTTCTCATTTTATATCTTCTTAATAATATCAATCTTTATCTTTTCTCAATGTTAAACTTTGAACACTTGTCCTCATCTCATTACTTCCTGACATCTTGGAACATACACGCTCCATCTATCTTTTCTAAGATGCTCAATATTTATCTGTACTAAACCTATATCACATTGACCAATTTGAATCTACTCACACCATTATATCTTGATGTACAAGCTCTCATGAACTATTGGATTTTCACTAGGTCTAAATTTTTAACATAATTAAAATTGACGAAGTATAGGGACCAACTGCAATATGCCTAGAAAGCCTACTTTGTATAGATATATCTTTTGCCTTGATCAATCTCATGACCTCACATTTATACCATATGATCTTCTCACATATGAGAATACAAACATGTGACAAACTACTCTTGGAACCCTCACACATGTGAGATATATCACAATTAAAATGCCTTCTCAAAATCTTGTGTCACAGAGTCAACTATGCTTAGAACTTGTCTGGGAAGACCAACTTTGCACATGAGTATATTTTGACGCACTTCAGTGCATGATCTAAAATTTATCATAAATCAACTAGTCTTAAAACTAAACAAACCCATATGATTAACTTCCCTTGAAATGTCCACATGTGAGAGATATTACTTCATCAATATTCTTACTTGGCTCTTCTTGCCTCATGCAAATTTGGCTAAGTATGGGAAAATATTATCAAAATGTCTGGAAACTGAAATTTGTACCCACCTATCTTTGACTACATTTAGGTGTATTAATTATGATTAAATAAATAAAAATTAGGGTATAATTTTATCATAACCATATGACCAACTCCCCCTGACTCATCCTCACACGGTAATGGTGATGCCATCAAACTACCTATTCAAATTTTCTACCACTGGACATAAAGTGTCTATATTAAAACTATGGACTACCATATGAATTATATTTATACACACAATAACTCTAAGCATATAAAACATCTTATGGACATATTTCATATCCTCAAATCACCATATTCATCCTTAAACATCTCTAACCATGCCAAAATAGAAGATCAACCAATCATAATTCAAGCATACTAGGTCAAGCACATTGCACACTCTGTCATTGTCACTTAGGCTATCAAAGCACTTCATCCACTAACCTAGATGCCTTCATGAAATCATCATGACATAATTGAAAACTCTCCAACAAAAAATTCATAACTTTTTCCACTTCCCATTCCTATGCATGCAACTCATTGCTTGATGGTACATAGTAGGAGATGTCTAGAAGTGACAAAGGTTGAAACCCAAGATATGTGTACAACAGACTATGGCTAGTAGAGTTATGAAGAGACATGTTATATGTGTTTTTAATGTATAATAGATTGTCATCCTAGGTGTGAGCATGTGTTCAGTTGTATATTCATAGAAGATGAACAAGTTTGTGATTGACTACTTTAGTTTTCCCATCTATTTGAGGATGAAAATCTATTGATCGATGTAGATACATACCCATAAATTCACATAATGCTTACCAAAAATGACTCATAAATCATGGATTATGGTCAGATTCAATGGAATTTGGTAACCCAAACATGGTTGAATAATGCATGCATAGTGCCAACTACATCAATTTCTTTTTGGTAGGTGACCATGAAGGACATCTTGGAAAACTAATCTAATATAATGAAAATAACATCATATTGTTATCTCATCACAAGTAATCTAGTCATGAAATTCATGTTGATAGATTCTCATGGTTTGGATGGAACTGGTAGAGGTGTGTAAATTCTAAGTTTCATATTTTTGGGCTTGGAGATGCAACAAGGAATATAACACTTGATGTGGTACTCGATGTCTATGTGTATTTGTGGCTAGTATAAGTGTGATTATAATATGGTTAGAGTCTTTGTCATGCCAAAGTGTCCTAAGTTCTTGGCATAGTGCACCTCTCATATGAGTCATTGGTGAGGTACACCAGAGGGAACATAGATATTTTTGAGCATATAGAGAATCTAGTTAGACAAATAGAACTCCTACACTTGGTTACCTTGTGTGAGGCTAGTGTTTTATTATTTTTGAGAAACTAGTGTTTAGTTCCTAAATAATAAGGGGTCTAAAAATAAGGGGGAAAATATAATTTAATATGGCAAAGTATAGATTTTTATCAAGTAATTTACATCAGGAATAGAAATAAACTTATCTTAAAATGGGCTAAAATGGATGATTCAAGGCTGGAAATTGAGATGCAGGACTAAGACACTATTTGGAATCTAGATCTGGCCTTCATTTTCTAATTGGATAGGAGCATCAAAATTGGATAGGAGTAGTACTAGTATTTTAGTCCACCTTTACCTCTATTGTCTTGAGGATCTAATCTTTTTGGGTTTTGTTTGCTAAGTCAGTGTGAGCTTACTTACCAAATTTTAAAGGCTATAAGTCAATAGAGCTCATTATAGGTATGTTTTAATCTCCAAAATCTTGTATTCATCTACACATATAAATAGAAAATGCATCAAAATCAAAAGGGGGAAATTTTGGGTTGGGGGAAGAATGATCACATGATTCAGAATCCCTACTATCTTGATTGCTACCTACATTAACCCTCAAGCTAGGGTCTCAGATCAAATGTAGTTATCCCTTAGGGAACATACATAATTAATGTACACAATAGATGCAAGAATGACTTTTGCCTAGGCCCTTCCTTGATCAAACATGCAATTCTATGTGTGATGCAAAATACTGAGCTATATTATAGACTAATTTTTATTATGTCTAATGTGCTAAAGTACTAAGTGCTAGATATAAAATGCTTGTGAAGTCCTTTATATATGAGACTCTTTATTTTGAATTTAAGATCTTTATTTGCATTTGGATAACATTAGTAAACTTAAAGATGAAGCTAAGAAAGGGGATAAGACTCATTAAGTGAAGGAATGGAACTCAAAATGGCCCTAAACAAGAGCATTAGAAATGGATACTAATGGCACTGATTATATAGTCCAACCCTATCATTCCTATCTTATAGTCCTAAGACTTGGGGGATGGAAAAAGGATAGAAAACCTAACCTAGCTAAGGTAGAATTATTGTTTGAAATGCTTGGGAAGACTAATAATAGGTAAAATGATGAATTAAGCATAGAACAAGACTAAAATAAATAAATAAAAGGACATGGCCAAATGTGAAAAAGCTCATATTCTCTAGTCAGAGTCTCCTATGAAAGGACTATGAAAAAACATGACACGTGTGGTTGCTTGACCAATTTAGGGTGTATACATTTTCCCCCTTTTTAATCTAGTGATGGAATGAAATGAAGTACTAGAGTAAAAAAATAAAATAAAATGTGTACCTGACCTTACCTGTATGGAGATAAGTGTGATGAAAAAAGGGTCCAACTCACTTCCTAGCTAGGGAAATGGATAGAGAGCTAAATAATGCTTGGAGAAAGAAGGAGTCCCTAAAATGGATGCCCCTTGTATTGAATGTATAAGTAGAATTTTTATAACATGGATAATAAGGGCTATGCTTGCCCCCTATGTTGAATTTAACTAGAATGAGAAATGCTCAGAGGTCCAAAACTAATGTCTATCCTCTATTCCACATAAACTCATGTAATATAGAATGTGTGTATAGAATCTATATGCTATGAAGAGAAAAAAAATTCATTCCCCTACTCTAAATAATTTGAACTAGAACTAAGAAGTGTTCGAAGATCTAAAACCAATGTATGCCCTCTGTCCTGCACAAACTCATATAGTCTGGGTCTGAATAATGCTATGGACCAACTTCTATAGATGATCATAAGGTCCAACTTGGTGACAACTTGGGTACATCTGAGTGTAATTTGAAACTCTAGTAAATGTGTAAGAAGATAATGGCATGTCTTTACTATTCCAATCTATATAATCTTAGATGATGAAGAACATGAATATCTATGTCATGCCCCTAAATCTAGTATATGAGTGATGCATATGTTTAGTCTAATAATATATATAACCACATGTGATATGACCTATTATGCCATGCCCCATGTGAAAAATTAGAGATCAAAATAATGTGCTCTGCACTATGCCTATAATCTCCTATCTGGACCTGTAATTATGTCATGTTGTATGAAGTTGTATGTATGAGATGTGTAGTAATGTACATGCCCTAAATTCATTATCTAGTCCAAATCTATATCAAAGTCACTATGAATCCATATAATCTAAACCACTATATCTAACTAATTTGTGTATCTATAAACTAAAGGTATGTCCCTCTAAATGTCTTGAGTGATGGTGAGTAACCCATGTGATTTGAATCATTATATATTTCAACTCATCTAAACTAAATCTAAAAATCTAAAAATTAGAGGTGTAATAACCATGTTGAGTGACCCATGTAGTTTGAATCACTATATGTTTTGACCAATCTAATCTAAATCTAATAATATTAAAACTAGAGGTGTAAGAACCATGCTTAGTGACCCATGTAGTCTAAATCACTCTATGTTTTGACCAACCTAAGCTGAATTTGATAATCTAAAAACTAGAGGTATATGAACCATAGTGTATCCATCTATGAGAGTGGATAGGCATGTTGGATAAGTGTAGGAACAAGAATAGTAGGAATGATACCCCATTTTTTAGGAGGTTGAGCCAAAAGTGATGACTAGTGACATAATGATAGAAGCAAGGTTGGTATAGTTTGAATTGATTGAGAAGTTACTTGATTGATTAGATTGAGTTATTTTGAAAGTTGAACAAGTTTTTTATTGGTTAGGATGAATTGTTTGATAATTAAATGGATATTTGATTACTTAGGACCAAATTATATGTTTGGGTAAAAAATTGGTACAAAGATGTGTGTGCCATAATAGACAGATGATGTACTAAGAGAAGGAGGCTCATGTGATATCAAAGGTATCATTGTTATGATTTTGTGAACCAAAACAACTTGTAAAATGGAGCTATGGGGTTGAAGTTATAGGAAAATTTGTATTTTACTTTGAATGAGAAAGTTGTTTGATATAGGAGAATTGGATTGATTCTCGATTCATTTGTGCATTGACTAGGTTAAGATTTGGAGCTCTAGATTAGGAGATATACCAAAGAGATGAGAACCCACCATGAATTGATTTGAGCATTTGGTAGCCCAAATTGAGGTTGGTGGGGATATTACCCTGGTAAGTAGCTAAAATATGTGATTTTAACTTATTTAGAAGCCTATTTTTAATGTTTTTGAGTTGTTTTAAGTATTTTTTAAAAATTCCACTAGTTTCAATGCTCTTATCTAGGAGTCAGCTCTCTTGTCCAGTGTTTAGCACTATTGTCTAGGTTTTGGTGTTATTTTCCAATGTTAGTGTCCTTTTGTAGCACTATTGTCCACTGGGGCTAGTTTTTTGAGTTGTTTCATATTGTTGTGCAGCATAGTTATTTTCCTTGGCATGGTTAACTGATATATATACTACTTGGTATTTTTGCATGGCAAGGTATGGATGAGAGAATTTTATAGAGGCCAAGTGATGGAGACCTTGAGATTGTTACCTTTGTCAGCTAATGAGAGTTTTGTGATAGACAGGGTAGGGTTGGGTCATATGTGCGACCTAGGCACTATGTAGTGAGATAGGTGTTTGATTATTGCCTTCTGTGAAAGGTGGAATGTGGACACTTGTACTTTTTGGCTTCTTACTAGAGATATTATGATTACTCTAGAGGATGTGTACCATATTTTACATTTTCTAGTTAGTGGATGGTGGGTGACATTGCAGGATGACATAGGTGCAGATGTTATTGACCGTGCATCCTTGTAATTTACTGGTGTGCTTGTAGGCATACCTAAGAGAGGCAGTCATACTGACATATTATTATTATTTATTATGTATTCAAGTATTTCACATCTATGTAAATGGTTAGCTATATTATTGGCTTCATTTGTTGTTATGGATGGGAGTGGGGTGTCAATAACAAATAAGATGCATAGGATCATGCACAATGTAGAGGTGTATGGTATTGTGTTCTCATGGCATAGGAATATGCTTGCCCATTTATACAAAGACCTTTAAAAGTTTACTCAAGAGGCATTCAATGGTGGTGTGATCATAGCTACTTTATTGCACTATTGGGCTTATAAGCACATAGTGGTTATGCAGTTGATGAGATTATCGAGGGAGAGGTGGGCACCTCCACAACCATTTAGAGAGTAGTGGATGAGTATGTTAACTATCTAATCTCTTGGGATATATCAGTATAAACAAGTTTTAGATAGATTGGTGGCTTAGGATATCATATGGAGGCCCTATGAAATATTCCCTAGGTGGCTCGAGGATGGAGTGAAGTTACAGTATATGAGGGTCAGTTGTTGGCTACATGACCATTGGGTTAGAGTGTATGAGTGATTTTAATATGAGAAAGTAACTAGATAGTTTGGGGTTCCATAAGGTGTGCCCCCTATAGCATGGGTGTGTGGGAGGAGTGTATGAGCACCAATGAGGATAGGAGCTTGTGGGAGACTTACTAAGGTTGATTTAGCACCATTACCTTTGGATGCATGAGACATAGCTATAGGTATTCCTAATGTAGATGATATTGGATGCATAGAGACATATACCACATAGTTGATGAGGCATCAATGGGATCTATTATATCATTTTGGTGGAGGTGATGCCCCTGAGTATGATGATCCTACTTCAATCTATATGATGGGAGGTAAGGTTTGATTATGTTTGAGTTTTGTAAGAGTTTGAACTTATTCTAGTTTGTTTTGAAACTGAAAGTTTAATGTAGTGTTTGTATCTTTGCATGCAGGTGGAGTGAGAGGTGTTCAAGATGAAGCACCCACTAGGGGAGAAGGTGGGGATGATGGATTCTAAGAGAATATTATTGAGTATACACTTCATGAGCTTACATAGCATGTACCTGATGATGTTATAGAGGAGGGTTTTATAGAGAGAGTGATAGTTATGATCAGTGTTTATGAACATTTTTTTGATAGGGCTGATATAGTTATCATTATGTATGTTAGGGCATCAAGAGAGAGAGATGAGTTGAGAGATGATCTAGATAGGCATAGGATGCCTCCACCTAACTATGGATCAGTGAGTATGTAGACTATGGATGAGTACATAGATCTTCAAAAGTAGTATGTAGACATGCATGAGGAGAATGGGTGGTTATTGGAGTGAAAGAGCTAGCGTAAGAGGCATTCAAGAGCTTAGGGAGGTGTAGGGACATCGAGTGTGAGAGTGTATGATGGGACCAATACTAGAGGAGAGAGTGAGACTGAGAGTGAGGGCATGACACCCATTCATGATTGATTTTAGCTTGATATGATATATATGCTTTGAAAACATTGTTACATATATGGATATTATTTTGATTTTTACTCATTTGTACTATGTTATGGGATTTTAAATATATTGTTATATTTGTTGAAAATAGATGTTTTAGAAGTAGTTGATTTAGTATTGATGTTGAGGCTGCATATGTTTGGTAAAATGGTATTTAGGATATGTGATTTGACTTGTTTGTTGATAAGTCCAGGTGTGATGTTAGAACTGATTTATAATCATATGTAAGCAAAAAATTGTTGGTTTTTTTGTGATTGGTAAATTTTTTTGATAAACTAAGCTAGTTTGAGATTGGTAAAATAGGATACGAGTAAGGTCCAGATTTTGATAGGCTAGTTTTGGCTATGGATAGTTATTGGGAATTAGGAATCTTAATTATTAGTATGTAAGGATGTAAGATAGTACGTTATGCATATTAATTACCTAAGAATGGCTCTAGAATATAAAGGATAGCTAGACCTTTCGATCCATCATTGCCATGTTAAGTAAATCTAAGAACTAATGTTGGTATGAATGTGCATCATATCACTCTGTGTTGTATCACTATCTGAACCCTATTGGCCAACTAAAAAAGTGTCCATACTACTCATGTTGTGTAGTAATATGCTCTATATCTGATATTGTCTATTATGCACTAACTATAACTAGACATGGAGATGCTACAAAATGTAACTTTATTAGATGTGCAATAAGAACTATGTGTTGTGAACAAGAATCATTTATTCATAGTCATATACCCTGCGGTCTTTTTATGATGTGTATGATTGTGTGATATATCAAAATGGTACTGAAACATATGATGGGGTCTTTTTTAATCTTAACCATAACAGATTGCTACTTGAGATAGGACTCAAAAAATCTAGCTGTAGTGAATATTTTTCATGAATAGTACTTTGTGAAATGGGGTCATTTAATCTTAACTATAGCAAATTGCTATATGAGATAGGATTCAAAAAATATAGCCATAATGAGTATTTCTCATGCATATTACTCTACTATAATCCCTATGACTCTACTGGATATGTGTATGGAACTACACTATGTATTCCTCAAACTATACTACTATATGTAGGTTGTTCTCACTGTACTAGTTTCCAAAACTTTTGAGGTAGTGGAATAAGAGATTTCTTATGAGGCTCTATCCTAAAACCTACATTACTCTCATGATGAGTGACCAATGATTCCTATAAAGGAATATCTTAGGATGGCTCAGTCATGGATGAATGAGGTCTAGGATTCCATGATAGAGGATATTTTAGTGCCCCCTATGTGAATGTTATGATGTCATTATCAACACAATAATTAATACAATCTCTAAGTCCATTGCAATTAATATCTCTATGTCTATGGATATGATGATAGTTATAAAAATGTCAATGTGGCTATCTATGTAAGAGACATGGATCTGATCGATGAGTAGAAGGCAATGTGATTAACCTCCTATCTAATAGTGTTGATAATATAACACATGAGCTATCCTAATCTAAATCAAACTATAATGGTGCCTTGATATTGTTTTTTTAAGTGCATACTATAGGTTGTACTCTATAAACTATATCTTTATTCTTAACTAGTTTCTTTTCTAGTTGTGGTCTCCTATCTTGTTTAGGACATGGTGGATGTTGAATGCGAGGAGCTAAAGATGAAGATGCTATTTTGAAATCTAGAGTAATCTGATCAATTCAATCTACCTCAATCAATCCCAATTTATTTTTCAAAACTAGAATTATATAACATAAGTTCCTAAAGGAAGACTCTGTCTGATATAGTAAATGCTTGAGAAGAGGTTGGAGAAGACCCTCAATATAGATATGTTGAATCTCTAAATTTGTTGGTTTGTATATCAATCATAACATGTGATTCTTGAACCATAATATATAATAACTAACTAGCTCTGAAGTGTTTTGATGTAAATTTGAAAGTTTGTCATATGTAGCATGAGGGCCCGTGTTTGCTATTTAATGTCTAATAAATGTCTCCCCTAAGTCATCATATGTGTTCAAGGAACCAATGGGGAATAGATGAAAGAACCAATTTTTTTCTTCCCCTACTAATGTTTTCTATAATAACTTGAGTAGAATCAAAGGACTCGCATGAGATGGAAAAAAAATTTGAAAGACCTGAAGGTGTGTAAATGGATCTAAGTGAGGAAATGATGGTATCTAGAAATGCTTAGGAAATAAAGATTTTATGAATGTCTTCAAAATAGGGTTATCATGTAAATAATTTTCTTCCATCCAAGACTTATAGGCCTTGTTTTCCAAGGTAAGGATATGGACTTGGTGTTGTAATTCACCAACTACATGCATTAAAGAGATAATCTCCTGGGATGGTACATTAGCATCTTGAAGTGGTTCATTTAATCATTAGATTTGATTGTTAATTTTAGCCATGGGAATGTTACATTTATTAATTGGATCATAAAGAGGGGGTGTGCTCACATGAACCTTGGGAGTAATGGTAACTTGGACCTTACTAGAGGGATGTGGGCTACCATTCTCTTTAGGTGATGAGTGAGAACTAGGATCTACTATAGTGAGGGATGGTGTAAGAGATTAATTGGTATCTTTATGTTTTAATGTATCACATGATAATTGAGTAGAAGATGTGATATTAGCATGAACATGTGCACTATTTAAAATAGAATCATGCATAGAAGTAGAAACAACATTTGGAAGTGCATTATGTTTGAGAGGAGTGAGAGAAGAGTTATAAACATGAGATGCATATTCTTCTTCACTATGTGCATAATAATAATCATCATTCCATGCATTTTCATCATTGGAATATTGTTCATAATCACTCTCATTTTCAAATTCATTTGCATGTTCACTATCATACTCATTATCCCTTCTATCATTGCTAGGGAGAGGTGTAAGAGAAGAATTTAATTCCTTTCGAATGTGTAATAGATTATCATTTGAAATTGGAATATCATGTGCATCGATGCTATCCATGGGTGGAATACATGCATTATTTTCATGAGAAGTAAGAGAAAGAGAGTTATAATTTAAACATTCTTTTGACAAAGTAGAATTAAGAACATGAGATGTATTAATTGAACTATGCATTGGAAATTTGATTCTATTGCATTTATATTGTTGTAATTTGAACATTGAATTAGCAATAGAGAGAGAGAGAGAGAGAGAGATTAGGTTCACATGGAAGCAAATTAACACCAATAAGAGGTTCACTTGGAAATGCATGACTAATGTCTTCATTTGGTGCATTGTTCATAGGAGAATGAGGTGAAAAGCATCTTTCCCATTTATCATAATTATTTTTTTAGAAGGAATAAAAGAGATAGGTTTGAGAGAAGAAAATGCATCTATTTGTGTTTCCCTATCAATTTCACGTATATCATCATATTCCTCATTACAATAATAGTAATTAGCTTCATTGTAAATGAAATTATTTTCTACATTTTTAGTTAATATATAATTTTGCAATATTAACTATTACCCTTGGGAAGTAAGATGGAAGAAAAATGTGTCGAGCTCTGCAACTCGACGTTCAGCTAGGGCAGTCGTGCCCTAGCTGTTAGGCAGTTTTTCTATGTTTGCATGGATAGAGAGAAGGTGCATGGGGAGGGTAGAGGGAATGGATAGGTGTGAGGCTCAGCTGGGAGCTATAGCAGTTCTGAAGGGATGGCGCTGAGGAAGAATAATAAACTCAAAGGAAATAGGAGCTATAAGGATGTAATAAGTAGGGATTCCCAGTGATAGGAGGCCAGTTTGAAGGGGTGGTCTGAGGCAGGTCAGAAGGCTGAATTGTAGGTCAAAGACACTGAGGGATGATCAAAATTTTCAAAAATTAATGGATGTTTGGAGCGGTGTGAGGAGAGATCAAAGCTTGTTATCCCTTTTGACATGATTGCAGAACATGTGGAATACTAGTCCAATCATTCTTTATACTATAAGTTTCTGGGGCTGAAAGTTTCCCTACCTTTTTTGGAAAACTGGGCAAGAAGGGTTTGGGAGCCAGAAGGGGAGATGGAAGTAGTGTTGCTGGCCAACAGCTTCTTTATGGTCACTTTTAATTGTCTAGCTGATAGAAACTAGGTCTTTGAGGGGGGACCATACTTCTATAACCGGGTTGGTCTCTTTGTGAAGTCATGGCAAGCAGGATTCAATCCCTCAGAGGAGCTGCCTAATCAGGTCCCAGTTTGGGTTCGGCTCCCTTGAATTCTGATTGAGTGTTGCAGGGAGGATGTTCTACAAATGATAGCTGCAAAGCTCGGTAAACTGGTGGGGTCATCTTCACAGACCTTAGGTAAGAGAATTATGTCCTTTGCTCATATTTGTGTCAAAATTGACTTGAGCAGGCCTATACCAGATGTAATAGAAATCAGTGTAGGACCTTACTCATGGGTTCAATAGTTAGACTATGAAACTCTGCCCTTTAGATGCTACCTATGTCATGAGTACAGACATTTGGCCAAGAGCTGCCCAAAGGTGAAATTGGGAGGACAGCAAAACTCATCTTCACCATGTGAGTAGGTTGTGGCACCTAAAGACAGGAGGAAGAAAGAGGAGTCAAGGGGTGATAAAGCTGTGGATGGGTTTGTGCAGGTAAAGTCTCAGAGTAAAAATAGAAGACTCAAGAGGACATTTTAGGAACAGCAAGAGGAGGAAATTTTTAACAGATTTGAGATTTTGGAAGAATTGGGTATACAAGAGATTCACCCTGGTATCCCTATCGATGAGCCAATAGGTGGTGATATTGTAATGGATGGTACGGCATCCTCTTCTTTATCAAAACTAGTAGAGGAAACACCTTTGCCCATGATTTTAGAGAAGCAAGGAGAGGGGCAAATTTTGATAGAAGCGACTAGAGAGCCAGGCCAACTTTTGGAGGATGAGTGGCCCACTACACAGTAGCTGATGACAGGAGGGGAGAAGAGAGGAAAAGTGGCCCCTTGTCTGGGAATTATCCAGAAGGAAGGAAGAAAGGGATCAGTGGATAAGGGAGCTAAGGCAGGTAGGAGAAAGGATTTGGAAGTGATTAAGATGATTGGGAAGAATTTGGTGGAATCTGGGTCGGTCAAGACCCTAGATCAACATTTCTTAAACCCCACAAAATGATTACAATATCATGGAATGTGAGGGGCTTGAATAGAAACCATAGACAAAAGGCTATTTAGGAATTGGTTAGGAATAATAGTCCAAATATCCTCTTTCTATAAGAGACCAAAGTTTTTGTGGATTTCATGATGGGTATAGCACCCAAGCTTTGGAAGCAGGGTTTATGTCAGTGTATTGGAGCTCAGGGAATGGCTGGAGGATTAGCTTGTTTATGGAATCCTCATAGAGTTCGATCGGTAGATTGGATTGTCTTTAGATGTGTGATATCTATGGTAGCTTTGTACATAGATTCTGGAGAGTATGTTCTTCTGACAAATATATATGCTCCAAATGACTTACAAGGTAAGCAAATGGTGTGGAACAACTTGTAGGTGATTTGAAAGGAATATCCCTACCATCCTTGGATTATAGCAGGTGATTTCAATGCGATATTAGACCTCTCAAAAAAAAGAGGAGGTAATACAAGAGTGGATCCATCTTCTCTTCTGCTCAGGGACAAGATTATGGAATTCAACTTGGTGGACATTAAGCCAGGCAATGGAAGATTCACATGGAATAATAGGCATCTGGGAGAGGACTATATTGTGGAGCGTATTGATAGATTTCTAACCTCTTGCTATTGGGTGGGCGGTCGGTGGACTCTAAACTTTGAGATCTTGGACTGGCGTGGGTTGGATCATTGGCCAATACAATTGTCCATTTCCTCGGCACAAAGACATCAGAAACCTCATTTTAAATTTTAGCTTATGTGGCTGAGAGACCAGGATTTGTTTAATTTAGTTGTTGATTGGTGGAAGGAGGGGTGTCCAATGCATGGTATGGCAATGTATGTCTTTGCCAAACTCCTTCAGTATGTGAAATACCAACTCTAGCAATGGAATAGGCAGACTTTCAGTAATTTATTTTAGGAGAAGAAGGAGGCGCAGCAGGTGTTGAATGATATTACCAGGAAGATCAGAGAAGAGGGGCTATCTGAGACTCTATTGAAGGAAGAGGAGAAGGCTGCCCAAGCACTGGAGGAATGGGAGCTGAGAAAAGAATTTTTTTGGAAACAAAAGGCTAGGATCGATTGGCTGCGGGAGGGGGACAAGAACACGGCCTTCTTCTTCAATTTAGTCAAAGCAAGGCAGCATGGTAATGTCATCACTAATATGAGCACTGAAAGGGGAGAGAGAATATTTTCCACTGTAAACATTTGTAGGGAGGTAGAGCAGTATTTTAGCTCTCTCTTCCACAATAATGGGCAAAGGGATGAGGCAACGGAGGAAATTATTTTATCCAGCATTCCTTCTATTGTCATGCCTGACATGAAGACACAGCTGATGAAGCCTATAAATATGGAAGAACTGAAGAAAATGGTATTTATAATGAAGACAAGGAAAGCCCCTAGACTGAATGGCTTCCCGATTGAATTTTATCAGGAGTTCTGGGAGATAATTAAAGATGATTTATTGGCTATAATCCAGGAGTCCTAAGAGAACAAGCAAATGCTGTGGGCCTTGAATTCCACTTTCCTAGTGATTATCCCCAAGGAAGAAGGGGCTGATTACTTCAACAAGTTCCATCCCATCTCCCTGTGTAACGTGATTTATAAAATTATTTCAAAACTGATTGCTGAAAGGTTAAAGGGATGCTTGAAGGGGCTAATTTTTGAAGAGCAAAGTGGCTTCGTGGAGGGCCGGTAAATTTTGGATGGAATTATTATGGTTACGAAAGCCATCCACTCTATGACCAAATCTAAGGAAAAGGCCATGTTTATTAAGTTGGATATGTCAAAGGCTTATGACAGGGTTCACTGGTCTTTTCTTCGAAGGAGTCTGGAGGCATTTGGCTTTGAGGAAGGATGGATCAGGTGGGTGATGAGCTATATTACTTCTACTTCATTCTCAATTTTGGTTAACGGGGAGCAGTTGAACCTCTTCAGGGTAACTCAGGGAATGCGGCAAGGTGATCCTCTTTCCCCCTACTTGTTCCTTTTATTGGCCGAGGGGCTTGGGAGGCAAATGAAGAATTTTACCATGGAGGATGTGATACATGGTTAGAGATGGGGAGGGGATCTTTCGGTTGTCTCTCATCTTCAGTTTGTTGATGATGTGGCTATCATGGGCTTGGCCATGATGCGTGAAGCTAATAATATCTACAGATGCCTGGATGAATACTTGGCAGCTTCGGGTCAGATGATCAATGAGGGGAAGTCATCCATTTTCTTCTTCAACATGCCACAGGCTATTCAGCAGAGAATTGGGGACATCCTTTGGTTTCAAGTTGGAAACCTTCTGGCTTTGTACCTAGGGATCCCCATATCTATAGGAAGGTTGGCTAAGGAGATATGGCAAGGGATCCTAAATAAATTCAGAACCATGGTTAATTATTAGATGCATAGGTGGCTATCCTTTGCTGGTCGGGTTCAGCTGATCCAGGCTGTGGTTCAAGCCCTTCCCATCTATAGGTGTATGCTTTAAGTTATGCCTATCGGTTTTGTTAAAGAGCTAGATGCCATGGCCAGACAATTTTTGTGGGCTGGTAATCTGTCTACGACCAAGTGGAGCTTAATTCGATGGGATGTTGTCTGCACTCTGAAGAAGTTTGGAGGTCTGGGGCTAAGACAGTCGATGTTAGCTGGCACGGCAATGGCAGCAAAGTTGTATTAGAGATGGTGTAATGAACAGTGTAGGACATGGGCCAAGATATTGACCCATAAGTATTCTCCAAGCACCTCTCAGGAGGATCTTCCTAGTTGTGGTTTATTTGGGAGGGGGTCGGTGATTTGGGACACACTTAAGAAGGGAGCTGCCCTAATTAAGCATGGCCTGTTTTGGATTTGTCAGAATGGGAAGAGGGCAAAATTTTGGGATGATTCTTGGGATGGCAATGCCCCTATAACTTCTCAATATCAGCATCTATCAGTTTTGGCTCAGAGATTCAAGGAGGCTGGCTGGAACAACGTTGTTGACTTCAAAACTTACACAATCTAGGACCAATTGACGGTGGCAAAGTGGAAGGATAGAGAGGGCTGGCCGATCACTGATATGGATGTAGAGTACACTAAATTGGCATCTATCTTGGCTAGGCGTAATTGTAGTACCCTTGGTGGTGAGGATGAGTTGGCTTGGTTCTCGAACCCCAGATGTAAATATATAGTTTCCTCAGGTTACCAGGTGTTAATTGAAGAAAATTTAACTGTTGAGGGGGAGGTTCCCTAGTGGTGTAGGGTGCGGAGCAGCTTTGGATGGCCGAAGTGCAACTGCTTTGCTTTGGCACTGGCATGGAACCATTGCCTGACGTGGGAGAACATAAAGAAGCGGGGTTTTCCTGGTCCCTCAAAATGTGTTCTATGTGGGGAAGAGGAAGAGAATACGACTCACCTGTTCTTTCGATGCCAGTATACTAGCCAACTGTGGCATGCTTGGTGGGGCATTTAGTGCAGCGGGTGTGTTCATGCCTCCTCTCTGGTGGAGTTCTGGATGAAGCAGGGGAGGCCTACCTCTGTTTTGCATTTTTTTTTGGAAGCATGGTATGTTGGCCCGATCTTCTTACTCTGATAGGCTTGGCTAGAGAGAAATCAGAGAATTTTTGCTGAGGTTAAGCTGGGGGTGCATCAGGTGTGGAACCAAATTTTAAGAATGATTCAGGAAACCATTAAGGCCAAGAGTGAGATTATCCTCCCCATGAAGAAGGAGGATGCAGAGGTGGTTGGTAGGATGGGTTTGAAGGAGGTCGCGCCATCTTCGGCCTGTGTGAGAAGAGGTTTTGGAGGTAAGAAGAGGATTCTGAGGGATGGTAAATGGCTACCCCTCAGAGAATTTCTTGAAAATTAATATCGATGGTTCTTCAAGGGGCAATCCAGGTCCAGCCAAAATTGGAGGCATTGGGCATGATGCTTTGGGGATGGTTGTTTTCCTTTTCTCGGCCTATATGGGTGAGAAGACGGTTAACAAGATGGAGGGCCTAGCAATTTTATATGCCTTGAGGAAGGCTTATGAGCTTGGATGGCACAGGGTGATTTTAATCGACATGATCATGGAGAGGCGATTTATAGACGTTAGTTGGCAGCTTTCTGTGGTTGTTCAGCAGGTGATTCAGATTTGTTCTCTCATGGAATCTGTGAGTTTTGTCCATATTCTGAGAGAACGGAATGGAGCAGTGGATTGTTTGGATAAGCGGGCCTCTGAAGGGATGGTTGGGTGTGCTATGGAGTTGTGGGAGCAGATACCTGAGGAGATTAGATAGAGATTGGATAGGATTCTGGGAGAGGACAGGAGTGGCATGGGATTGTGATTATTAGGGGATGTATTTGCTTTAGTTCTTGGTTTTGGTTTGGGCTACGGCCTTTGCTAGTTTTGTACCTTGGTTTTCTGTGATTAATAAAAATTTTACCCCTTCTTATTTAAAAAATATATATAATTTTGAAAAAATTTCCATTCATTATCTTAATTATGAGAAAAATTTAAAATTTGATCTATGGGATGAAAGGGAAGAAGTGCCTTAGTGGGCATTTTATTTCTTTTACCAAAGAGAATATTGAAAAGTACTATTAAGAAAATAAATGCAAAAATAATTATGAACATAGAGATTTTTAAAATACTTTTGACTATCCAAATAATTTTCAAAAATTCCAAAGTATTTTTCAAAAAATTATAAGGGAGGAAAACTTGGGGTCTGAGGACCTAGTTTGGAATACTAGGGTTTTGGGCTAGGGTTTTACAATTTTTGAAAATTATGCAATAATTTTTGATTCTAACAATGATTTTGAATAGGATAAATGCACAAAAGTTTATATAAAAATTAGAAATTTGAAATTTAAATTTCTGCACAAGAAAACAAGTAATATTAAAATTTTAAAATTATTTTTGACAAAGTAAATAATTTTCAAAAATTTCAAATTATTTTTCTAAAATTTGCGAGGAAGGAAGGATTGGGGTTTGAGGACCTAGTTTGGAAATCTAGGGTTTTAGAATTTTTGAAAATTAAGCAATAATTTTAAATTCTAAAAATAATTTTGAATAGGATAAATGCACAAGAAATTATACAAAAATCATAATTTTGAAATTAAATTTTTTACACAAAATATGAAGGAAAAATCCTAAGGGTACCTAGGGTTTTAGTTTTTTTTCAATTCATGTCAAGTTCACCAAATGTTTTATTATTTTTGGGAAACTAGTGTTTAGTTCCTAAATAATAAGGGGTCTGAAAATAAGGGGAAAAATCTAGTTTAATAGGGCAAAGTATAGATTTTTATCAAGTAATTTACATGAGGAAGAGAAATAAACTTATATGAAAATGGGCTAAAATGGATGATTTAGAAGCTCAAAATTGAGATGCAAGACTGGGACACTGTCTAGAATCTAAATCTAGCCTTCATTTTTTGATTGGATAGGAGTATTAAAAGTCGATAGGAGTGGCAATGATGTTGTAGTCCATCTCTATCATTGTTGTCCTAAGGATCTAAGCCTTTTGGGTTTCGTTCACTAGGTCAGTGTGAGCTTGTGTACCAAAATTCAAAGGCTATAAGTCAACAAAGCTTGTTGTAAGTCTATTTTAATATCCAAAACCCTATATTCATCTTCACACATACAAACAACAAATGCATCAAAATCAAAAGGGGAAAAACTAGGTTAGGGCAATAATGATTTCATGATCTAGAACCCCTAGTATCCTAATCAATTCCTACATTAACCCTCAAGCTAGGGTCTTAGATCAAATGTAGTTCTTTTTTAGGGAACATGCATAATAAATGAACATGATAGATGCAAGAATGACTTTCACCTAGGCCCTTCCTTGATCAAGCATGCAAGTCTATGTATGATGTAAAATGTAGAGCTATACCATTGACTGATTTTTATTATGTCTAATGTGCCGAAGTAGTAAGTGTTCTATATAAAATGCCTTTTGAAGTCCTTTACATAAGAGACTCTTTATTTTGAATTTGAGAGATTTATTTGAATTTTGTATACATTGGAAAACTTAAATATGAAGCTAAGAAATGGGATAAGACTCATTAAGTGAAGGAAATTGACCATTGGAACTCAAAATGGCCCTAGATAAGAGCATTGGAAATGGACACTAGTGTCATCAATGTTATAATCCAACCTCAATGATCATATCCTACAGTCCCTAAACCTAAGCGAATGGAAAGAGGATAGAAAACCTGACCTAACTGAGGTGGAATGACTATTTGAAAGGCTTGGGAAGACTAAGAATAGGTAAAAAGGTGACTTAGGCATAGAACAAGACTAAAATGAATAAAACAAAGTGCATGGCCAAATGTGAACAAAGATCATATTATCAAGTCAGAGTCTATTGTTAAAGGTATGTGAAAATACATAATATGTGTAGTTTCTTGACCAATTTAGGGTGTATACAATTGGTGTAAGTTGCTACAAAGTCCTAATCAAATAAGTAGAGAGGAACCCAGTCTATGAAATTATGGCCATGCATGTCTAGCATTGTGATGATCAGTGAACCGGTGGTTGGATAAGGTAATTTAAGGCCTTGTTGTCCTTCCATTTCTTATGATTAATCATAATATAAAACTACTATATGTAAGTCATTCATTTCATGTGTTGCATATTTTACACCTTATTTTATGACTGTAAGAATTGAAGTGGTTTATGGTCTGAATGAATAACTATCTCCTTCCCAAGAATGTAGAGTTGCCATTACATGATTTTTTTCATATTAATGTACATTTCCTTCTCATAGGTGGATTACCTTTACACCATATCATTAAATGTTTTAGAGTGTTATATGATAGATGTCCATGATACATAATCACTGCACTAAGTACATAGTTAGACACATTTTGTGTATTTACAATGTTTATACAATGTCAAGAATTATGAGAATAGGTGTTATGTAGAGGCATTTATTAAGGGCCATAAAATTAAGTTGTTGCACATGTGTCTAGTTAAAATTGACTTTGGCACATGTGAGATGGCTGAGAGCCCATGAGATGTGTGATAAATCAAGGATAAACATATGGTAGAAGTTATCAAGTCCAAGAAAACTCCTCACTTCTATGAGATTTAATGGAGTAGGCTAATCTTGGATCACTTTGATCTTATCTAGATCTACTTTGATGATGGTGTGATCAATGATGTAGCCTAGGTATTGGATATGTATGGTTCTAAATGTACACTTTGCTAAGTTGGCTTGTAACTTGTGTTAGTGCAAAGCGTCTAAGACACTTGAGATGTGTTCTATATGTTTCTCCCAAGTCTTATTGAAGATGATAATTTCATCCAAGTAGATGATGATAAAGGAGTTAAATAATGGCTTGAGTATATTATCCATCAAGTGTATGAAAGGGGTTAATGAATTAGTGAGGTTGAAAGGCATGACCAACCATTCATACAATCCTTCCTAAGCCTTGAATGTTGTCTTCTAGATGTTTTCAAGATGGACTAGAACATGATGGTAACTTGACTTCAAGTCAAACTTAGTGAACTATTATGAACCTTGAAGATGGTATATAAGGTCATTAATGCATGGTAGTGGATACTGATTCTTCATCATGATTTTTTTGAGTGTATGATACTCTATGTAGAGTCTCCAACACCCATATTTCTTAGGTGCAAGGACTATGATAATCCTAATAGGTGAAGATTTAAGCTTGATCTTACCCTAATTAATAAGCTCTTGATGTTGTTGATATACTTCATCATTCTCCCAAATTGATATGTGATAGAGGGGATATAAGAACCAAATCGATGTGAGCTTCATTACATAATATGTTAGAAAGCCTTTAGGTTCTGTGAAGAATTCACTACTCTACTCCAATAACGTATTGAGCTATTATTACTATGATAATTTATTAGTGTTACGTGTTACTAGGGTGTGCTTATATTTTAATTATGTAGGTGTATCATAATGGACCATGAGTAACAAAAACTTTTATGTGTGTGAGATGAAATTGTGACATTACTTGGTAGAGACCAAGGTGACTTTGGTCATGGGTGATGACTCAAAAAGGTTGTAGAATAAATATTATACATGAATATTCCAATGTTGTGGATTTGATCGATATGTAGCTTTATGGTCATATAATTATGGTCTCCCTAGTAGAATGTCATAGACGTACAAAGGTGAGATGACACAAGTGACATTGTACTCCATAGGCTCAATTTTGTACTAAAAAATGCATTGACATTAGACCTATATATTTTCCCCCTACTATAGCCACCCTAAAGAGTATGGATTTAGATGTGTAGTAGTAGTAATAAAAAGGCATTGAGCCATGTATTGTGCAATGATGTTCTTGTAGATGCCACTATCGATGATGACATAGAGAGGATTACCCTTCACCTAGAACTTGGTGTGGAATATACATCCATACTATTTAGAGATGTTAATCATAGTGGTGATGGTACTTAGACAATATGCATTTGGATTAGTGTTGTCCATCAATGTGGGTCCTCATGTAGATTATGTGAGAAGTTATTTCTCTGTGTGAATTTATAATCATTATGAGTGGATGAGCGATGGTGATGACACCACTTATCACTAGACTTATTCTTCTTGTTTATCTAACATAGAAGGCACTGGGGACTTTGAGGGTTGATAAATCTTATTGTGTTACTTTCATTTACAATAAGTGTGTTGTTACTTCTACACAGAAGGCTATGATGTGGATTTCTATGAAGGTTGGGCCTTACACACTACATTAGATGAAGCGGTAACTTGTTGCTTCATCTTTGCCTTGGATTCAATATTTACAACATTGCAATATAATTGCCCCAAAGTGTCATAAGATAATAAATATATATTCACATGGATATAAAAATGTTAGTGTAATCTTCTATGGACTAATCTTTGGACTATCATAGTTGTTAGAACATGATGTATTCATCCTAAAAGTGGCATAAAGGGTATTTAATGTAGGAACATTAGGGGCATTCATAAAATTATTTTTATTATCTATACTTTGTAGAATTTTAAATTCTTTGTGTAAAAGTTTTTAAAAACAATAATAGTAATAAGTCAATAAATTAATCATAAGTTGGTAAGAGTAAAATAGCAAGTTGTTAGGATTGTCAATAATCTAGAAATGATTATCCAGAAAACCAAGATTAGCAATTAGTTGATTAATTCTCTCAACAAATTCTATTCCAAGTTAGAATGTAAGAAAATATAAATTAAAGTAAGTCAGGGTGTGGAAGGAGGATTCCAGAGTATGATTCTGGAGATGTTTGTATTTAAGAATTATTTTGGACCAGGTTGTTAATAATATATATATATATATATATATATATATATATATACTTCTGGAATTGGCTTCTATACTATTGGAGTTAGTTTATGTTACTTAAGGAAAATTGTTGAATAATTCTAGAGTGGATTTTATATATATCTAAATAAATCTATTTTATACTAATCAAGAGGAAGTAAGTTTGGCACCATATAGGTTTGACAAACCTAGGTATAATTATATGCAATTATTAACTGGAGTTATTTATTTTTTATTTTCCTTTGTTTGGAAATTGTGTCAACTTAACCTAAACAAAGAGATGTATAATTAGATAAATAAAGAAAAGTAAATGGAATTATGTCATACAGGAGATAGAAATGAGATTAGGCAATTAGGATAGTCATAGCACCATGCAGAGGTTAATCTATCAAAAGATTACTAAATTATAAATTAAAGTAATTAAAAACATAAATAATATTTCACCCAAGTTTATTTATTCCATTTAAAATACAACTATGCCATATTCAGAGTATAATATTTGTACAAAAATAGTAGGTTGAACCAATGATTGAAATAGATGACTTGATGTGAATAACTATATGGCACCATGCATGGGTATGGAATCTCAAATAAATTATTTAGTTTGTAAATTAAATTAAATTGATAGCCATGGTTAGATTGATAATTAGGATAAAATCTAAATGTATATAACTCACAAATTACAAGGTATTGAGGGATTTGGTAGAAGTGAAGGATAATAAAAGCTCAAAAAAACTAGAATTTTTCATGAATAAAATCTATTTTCCCCAAGAAGTATCTAATGAAAACTTCTAAAAAATGGATAGTTGGTGCATTTTTATGTCATGAATACAACAAGTCTAGTCTTGTATTTATTGGAGAATTATTGAGAGATATATAGAAAAAATATAGTCAGGTCATAAGGAGGTTTGAGAGAGAGCAATAGTGGAGTAGATTGACTTGGTTTAAAAAATAATAATTGGATGAAAATCACACAGTTGGTTGCACCATTTTTGGTGTCAAATCTTGAAGCTCTTTGGAAAGTTAATCAGTGTATATAAAGTTTGCAGGTCTTAGTTCGTAGGGAAGCAGTGAAGCAAAATTTAGAGAAGATAAAATATGTAGTGAGAAGGTTGCAGCTAGCAGACAAAGAGGTGGAAGAGGAAGTCCTTTTTGTAAGTGATCAAGTTGTAGGTGGTTACAATAAAAGGATTTCGGTAGAGAAGATACAATACACAAGCTCTTTGAAAAGGTATGTTTTTGAGGATTTGGTTAAGAAGCAGGTTATAGTGATTAAAAATTTGTAGGTATTTGAGAAAGAGTTAGAGGCAAAAATCTATTGAAACCTCAAGTGAAAAGAGGTAGGAAGTTGAGTGGAAAATCCATTAAGCCATTCGATGCTTGATTGATTTATTAGAATCAGAGGAAAAGGGAAAGTAAAGGTAGCCATACACAAGGTACAAGGTAAACATTTAATGTATCTTGTTGAATTAAATTATGAGAAGATGATTGTAGGTAAAAGCCATTGAGATATTGAGTAAGGGATCAAGAGACTAGGGTACATTCGACCTAAATGAGATCAAAAAGGTTGTCAATAGACCAAATAAGGAGAGAGAGGCTTGGGTGATACAAATACACCAAGATACTAAGGCACATGAGGAGTATCCTAGGTGAGGTGTTTGCCAAGTTAAAAAGAGTACCTACTAAAATAAAAGAGATGGAACAAGGTGTAATAGACTTGCTGAGAGAAGATAGAATGAAGAATGAAAAGAAGAAGGGATTAGTTCATGAAAATTTCCATAAAGAAGACAATATGAAGATAGAAAGAGAGATTGTTGAGATAAATCTAATCTTGGCAATGATGAAGGAAGTCTTGATGGAATCAAGATAAAGATTATTGATAAGAATCAGGAAAGTAGTATGGTGGCCTCTCAGAGAGATTTGTGAGCAAATAAAAAGGCCTAAGGAAGCTATCCATTTGAGAAATCAATTGAGGATGTTAGAAAAGCAACCTAAGAAGGAAAAGAAAGAGGCAAGTAAGCCTCAAATGTTTAAATCTGATTGTTTCTTGTCTTATGTGCATATAGGTGTTCAACTTAGTAAAGGAAGAGCCTATATTGAGGGCTTAAAATTTAAACATGTTAAATAAAGCAACGCATTGGAATAAAGAAAGAAGCAGGAATGGCATGGTTGTGTGGAAGAGCATGATGAAATTGAGATTTTTTATCCAGAATAAGGAGAGTTGCTTGAAGACATGAAGCTAGGAGATCTTCAAGAAGAACTCATCAATGATGCAAAGCTGATTCAAGAAAAATAAGAAATTGGTATGTATGAACCTATTCAAATCAAATGTGCAGAGATACTTGTGTTTGATAAAGAAAAGATAAGTTGTCAGGAAGATGTTTTGTATGAACAAACAATAGCATTGTTAGACATGCTAATACATGGTGAATGTATAAAGGAAGTACCAATTGAAGTGCTTTAGAGAGAGGTACTTAGATCAATAAATGGTGAAGCTAAAGCTAAAAGAGAATTTTAGTTATGGAACAAAAATCCATTCTCATACAAGAAGATGAAAAAGATGAAATACAGGTAAAATCACTAAGGTATGAAGAAGATAAGCTACAAGGTAAAGAGGAAGATCAAAAGAAAAGGTATGAAGAACAACTTGTATTGCATAAATCAATCAAATATGTAGAAAAATAATGTTTTCCTTTGAATGATGATGTAATTAATATCAGTAAGAATATGCTAATTATTGATGAATAAGATCTCTTAAGGGAGATAGAAGATCTTAATCAAATTATAGGTGCAAAAGAGTTGCTAGATGAGCAACAAAACAAACTTTTTGTTTATAAAAATTGGGAATAGTTGTAGGCAAAAGTATCAGCATTATAACATGTTGTACATAATGTGAAAGAGGACAAGGATTATACAAAAATAAGAAATAAAGAGAGGAGCAGGTTGTATGAGACCAATGAGTCTCAAAAGGTAGAAGACTTGAGCATCATAGGTGATGAAGAGGCAATAAAAGGAATAGAGATGGATTTATTGAAGCTCTTAAGTGATGAGGATGTAGATGGAGGGGCAACATTGCCTCAAGTTTTTAAAACTAATTTTGTTTTGATTTTTTCATATACAGGGGAGGAGTTGGAAGACAAAGAGATGAAATTATATGTATTGAACTTCATTGAAGAAGGTGAAAATAAGATTGAGCCATTTAAGCTCACATATTGTGAAGAACATAACATGAAGAAAGGAGGAAAAGGAAAAAATCAAATAAAATAGCTGATAAATTGAAAAATAAGGAAGAAGAGAAAAGCAACTCATTTGAGTAGGAGCTAAAATTTTCCCTCCTGGGAAGTCTGATGCAAGAGCATCAGGGAAAATTATTTTTATTGTCCGCACTTTCTAAAATTTTAAATTCTTTATGTGTGTAAAATTTTTTTAAAAAAAATAGTAATAAGTCAATAAATTAATCATAGGTTGGTAGGAGTAAAATAGCAAGTTGTTAGGATTATCAATAATGCATAATTGATTATCTAGAAAACCAAGATTAGCAATTAGTTGATTAATTCTCTCAATAAATTATGTTCTAGGTTAGAATTTAAGAAAATATAAATTAAAACAAGTCAAGGTGTGGAAGGAGGATTCCAAAGATGTTTGTATTGAAGAATTATTTTGGACCAAGTTGTTAATTTTATATATATATATATATATATATATATATATATATATATACTTCTGGAGTTGGCTTCTATGCTATTGGAGTTGGTTTCTGTTACTTAAGGAAAATTTTTAGAGAATTCTAGAGTGGATTTTATATATATCTAAATAAATCTACTTTATACTAATCAGGAGGAAGTAAATTTGGTGTCATGTGGGTTTGACAAACCCAGGTATAATTGTATGTAGTTGTTAACTTGAGTTGTTTGTTTGGTTTTATTTTCCTTTGTTTGTAAATTGCATCAATTTGACCTAAACAAAGAGATGTATAATTAGATAAATGAAGAAAATAAAATGGAATTGTGTCATACAAGCGATAGAAATGAGATTGGGCAATTAGGATAGTCATAGCACCATGTAGAGGTTAATCTGTCCAAATATTATTGAATTATAAATTGAAGTAATTAAATACATAAATAATAATTCACCTAAGTTTATTTATTCCATTTAAAATACAACTGTGCCATATTCAAAGTATAATATTTGTATAAAAATAGCAAGTTGAACCAATGATTGAAATAGATGGCATGATGTGAATAATTATATGGTGTCATGCATGGGTATGGAATCTCATATCAATAATTTAATTTATAAATTAAATTAAATTGATTGCCATGGTCAAATTGATAAGTAGGATAAAACCTGAATGTATATAGCTCACAAATTACAAGGTATTGAGGGATTTGTAGAAGTGAAGGTTGGTAAAAGCTCAGAAAAACCAAAAAAAATCATGAATAAAATCCTTTTTCCCCAAGAATTATCCAATGAAAACTTCTAAAAATTGGACATCTTGTGTATTTTTATGTCACAAATCCAACGAGTCCAATCTTGCATTTATTGGAGAATTATTGAGAGATATATATCAAAAATGCATTCAGTTCATAAGGAAGTTTGAGATAAAGAGAAGTAGTGGAGTAGATTGACTTGGTTTAAAAAATAATAATTGGATGAAAATTGGACATGTTGGTTGCACCAGTATTCCTCATTCAACACATCAATAAAATTCTTAAAAGATTTAATTAGAAGACACTCTTATGTTCATTGTGCACTGAAGCTCTCCCACTAGTGAATGACTAATATGGACATCTTTAGTATGGTGAAGATGATATTATCAACATTGATGAAATAATTCACTAAAAATTATGCCTTATGTTGTTGAATCCATGCATCTAATAATTTGGCATATATATTTCCTTTGAATAGAGGGATGTTGAGATTGACTTGAACTTTAAAGGGCATTTGTTACTAAAACCAATGTTGAGTGAACTATAGAGGTGTGGTAGAAGGCATAGGATTAATATCAACCATCAATTCTAATATCCAAAACATTTGGTAAACTATGTCTCCAATGCATCGATGATGAGCTTTTATACCTTGAGGTTTACCTCATGTTTATTTTGGGTATCAGCCATCTTAATTTTGCTACAATGTTCTTCTATATATTTTAAAATAGAATTGATTAACAAACCTTCCTTATTGAGTTGTGTTCATGTGTTTATAAGCATAGAAAGAAATAAATATTTTTAGCTCTAATACCAGTAATCTACACCATAGGTCCCAAGACCTAGCATGTAAGGGACAACCAAGTTTTGGTTGTGTATAGTGACCGGGAAAAGCTAATACAAAAATAAATAACTAAACACCCTTAGTGGAGTAGAAGTATTACTTGTAGGAAATACAACTTATATTCGTTAACAAGGAATATGAAAGACTGGTAGCTATCTATTTTATGACTGTGGGGAGTATAGGCCTTCTCATCCATATGCGTATGTTACATACTTATACAGTTAGAATATAAGAGTGATTACTACTATTGTCAGTTAACAATAAAATAGTACCATTGGTTCATCTTCTAGGCTAGATGATGGCTAGTGAACCTCTTGAATCATGTGGCCAAGGTAAGGTAGAATTTGGATGTGGTATGGAGTCTAAGAGTAGTCTATGAACATGGAACTCTAAGCTATAGTTTAGGACTGTAAGGTGCATGGGGATGCAAGATACAAAGAGTAAAAAATTTAGTGAGCTAGCACAAAACATGTATGGTGTATGGGTATGTGAGCTACTTGCATGTAATTACAAGGTGCACTAAACTATAGGTGTAAAGGACACATACATCATTGGGCTTAGTGTAAGACTATGTGTCATGTAGGATTATGACTTTCAAAGTGCACAATAATGAGCACATGGTGTGGAGTACACAGGGGTTAGTGCATAGAAATTTATGATATGGAATGAGACTTGTGCATACAACTATGAGAAAACTTAAGGTAAAGAATGTTCAATATTGGGTAATAGGTGCACACCCTGCATAGTAAAGCAAAGGAGGAATAATATCATTTGTGTGGAAACTACACATGGATCATAGGAATTACAATATTTGATATCATAATTATGGTACCTATCATGTGTAGTTAGTTGGATAAGATGTAAATAAATTCATCAAGATGAAAAATTATAACTTCTCACAAAATCCTTTCATAAAAACCCTTGATTAGACATTCAATTTTTTTATGGCTTCCAAATATGACCATCATATTACATAATTAATAGATTACTCTTACTTATTTATATTTTAATTTTAAACATGTATGGAAACCCTTTTGTTAAATATGCATAAAACAATCAATAAAGCATGCTCCAAACCTCCAATAGTATACCATGTGGATGATGAAACTTTAAGTAACAAAAAATCCTACTGAGCTATAATGGAAATTTCAAGTAAAATAAGTGATCCACTTTATAAGTTAAGGCCATATTAATTCTACATGCCACTTAGCCTCTTATGGACACAAAGTAATATGAAAATAATTCAGAAGAATCTAAATATGGGAGTACTTTTGTACATTAAAGTAAGTTTTTAAAGCTATAATTATCAATTCCAGAAAAGTCTTTTCTATTTTATTCCCAAAGAGGCCTCCTTATCTTATTAATGCAAAGTTAAGTGGCAAGACTAATTCTCCCCTTTGTTTTATAAACATAAATGTAGATCAAGGAAACAAGAAAATTATAGCTTAGTGAATTAAGTTACAATACTCAATATCATAATACCATGTTCCCATCCCATAATAATTTATATGTTATACTACCCTCTATTATTTCCTAGGAACCTGAATCTTCGTTATCCAATGACTTGAAAGGATGTCACTGAAAAATAAGGATTTCTTACCCACTAAAATTTACCTTACAATCAATCTGTAAAGAACCCTACTAATCTTAATAAGACTAGAAATATGTTGGATTGAATTAATTCAACCAAATTTTCTCAAATAGTTATTATTATATAATAACAAATATAACCCAATTTAATTACACATGTAGATTTACTAAAGCCTCAATAATACATTACAAATCCTAAAACCTTAAATAAATACTCTACCATAACTTTACTAATTGAATTCAAGCAATCATCTTGTAGTGAGTTTTCAACATTACTGAGACAATAACAACTCACCTTTACCATGCTCTAATTAGATAGTAGTAGTTTAACTTTACCATAATATTTATATAATAATAACATGTTCCACCCTTCATTTTGAATAATTAGTGTTTTATTTTTTGTGCAATGGAAGCTTGGAAAATCATTTGTATCCAAATAGAGACCATGTTTGCAAACTAGGTATAAACGAACTGTTGAACATAGATATAGACATATCCCATGTTGTATAATATATTCATTATGACTATTATGAGAAGATAGTTAATTTTAAACTATGACTATAGGAATTGTAGAGGCTTGTGATTTAAATGGATCATTATTTCCATTTCAAGAGTATAACTCATATATACAACCAACTTAAATTATGGCATGAGGATATTTTACTTTGTAGAGTACTATTGTCATCAGTTATAGGCTATAAGATGTTTGTGCTATTAGATTATGGAAGTTTCTAGAGATTTTATGATGTAAACACTATTAAGCATTGAAGTATAGAGTCTAAATAACTTACATATATGTAACTAATCATAACACTTAAAAAAAACTCTCCTTTCCGCATTAAGTGTTTTATGTTGCTCATTGAAACCACACCCTTGTTTCTATGTTTATCAAAATAAGAAATGATGTGAAAACATATCTCCATAAGGGTTATCATATTAGACAATATTAGTTCATCTTTAATCAACAAATTAGATTAGGAAATCATAAGTCACATACATAATGTAGAGCATTTAGCATAACCATTATGGATAAAGATGTTCAAATACATTGGTAACATACCACACAAGTATTATATTGAAGGAAACAAAGTATTCTAAAGTCTTTACATGAAATTATGAATAATTAACATTAAAAATTAATTTACATGACTATGTTTGCATATGCATTCATACTACACTAATTTTTTCTTTGAGGTTATATCATTATTTTTATCATTCAACATTGAAATGTTGGCTAGTTTTGTGAATCAACGTAGTTTGTATGCAACCATGGATGACCACAAAATTTAATATATTATTACTCAAAAAAAAAATGTATTCATCATAAAATCATGTGTGGATACCCCAATACATCATAAACATAAACAAAAATGAGATAGACTAAAAACATAATAAGGAATTAGTTGTTCTAATCGTATTTCCCTCAACCAATATATTATTTTTTATACAATGGATTTAAACTATTATACAACTCAAGGATCATTATATCATTCACATTTTAATCCAAGAATAATATGGCATTTGGCATGAAGAATAATATGTCACTTACATTGTAACCCATGCAATTATCTTAGCATGAAAAAAACTCTAAGGTAAATACAACTCTTAATATCAATGGCACTCAAATTTATGTGTCATGCCAATTATCTTATCTTAAAATTATGGTATTCCAACATACAAAAGTCATAATTAGGAAAAAATCATGTGAAATATGAACAGAAAGAATGAGATATGTTTATTCAATAATTGTATGAAACATGTATGATATCATTAAGCATTCCATATTTATTTGGGATTAGGAACTAATATAAAACAAAAACTCCAATACATAGTTTATTTGATGATTTTATGAAATGTGTTTGATCTCATTGAGAATACCATATTTTTTTGGGATCAAGAACAAGTATAAAACAAAAAAAAAATACACAATTGAAAATAGTTTGTCATAAAATTTGAAAATGTTGATAATAAAAATTATATATAAAATATTGACACATGAAGATTAATATCCTCAACATCCTCAAGCATGTCTACAACATGAAAATCTTGATGCTTGCAACAAAAATTATCCTTGTGAGTAAATTATATTAAAGAAATCTCAAAATGCACCCTTAATTGATTGAAAATAAATAAATAAAGGAATAATAAATACCATTTACTAAAATAATAGACACCCACCTTTGAATCCCTTTTTCTTATCCGCTTTCCTTTCTTATTTTATTTGAAAACATCCTTAGCTTACTATTACATAAACTAAATACAATTAATTTCAAAAATAAAAAATAAAACCCACACTAAATTGATTCAATAGAATGAGTAATTGAAAATCAAGGAAAAAGATATACTCACCTTCAACTCTCATCATATCCACTTCGCATTCTTATTTGCAACCAAGGCCTTTTCCTTTTCCAGTTAATTTTTTAACTCATGTGCAAGAAAAAAATGTGAATGTATTGGTGAATAAAATAATATAATAGACAACACATAATATATCACTTAATTCCATAAATTCCATTTTCCTTAGAATCTCCCACCTCCTTTTCTCTTTATTTTCTATGGAATTGTAAATCTTAAGTTATTCTTCTATAACTGCCAACACTTCAAGGCTCAAATCATTAGATTCATAAACATTTTTTTTTATTTAAATAAAATTTCATGCATTTATGCATTTGATAAAATTATTTCTCGAAGTTCCAACCCACATACCTCCATTTTATTATCTTTATTAAATGCATTTCTATTTGACTTTCTGTAATGGGAGGTAATATGTACATTTTATTATGGTATGAATTAAACTATTGTTTTGACTAGAATTTATTCCCACATTCATATAACATAATATATTGTGGCACAATACAAAAAATTTGGTCTTTGATACCAAATTATTGAATAATATTGTAACCATTTTCCTTGTACTTGAAGATAGTATGCACACATCAAAAATTTTAAATTAAACAAGCATATCTTAAAAACAAACATTAAATAATGTAATAAGATATACCTGTGAAATTAAAAAAAAACATGTAACAATTACTATTTTAAAATGTGAATTTCAATGCATGTCATTGTGTAAATCCTATGGCAACTCACCTTCCACATTGTCCTCATGCTCACATGAAACATGTGAGTTTGTTTCTTGCTTAGAGATGGTAACAACTATGCAAATAAAATCAAAAAAATATATCACAATCATGTTTCATACCACTTTTAAAAAACTCACAAATCCCTACATATTAGCTTTTCTTTTTGACTATCCCCATGGGCATGTGAATAAGTTGTAAATTTCATTTTTTCCATTTTTTTTAATCTTCCTATGAGGAAGGGTAATGGGTTCATATACAGGTAAAAAACAATCACAATTATGTTTTATACCATTTTATAAAAAAACTCATAAATCCCTACATATTGCCTTTTTCTTCTGACTATGCCCATGTGCACATGAAGAGGTTGTAGAGTTCATTCTTTCCATTATTATACTCTTCCTATGAGTGAGGGTAACAAGTTCCTATATAGGTAAAATAAACAAAACAAGATCACAATCATGTTTCATAGAACTTTAAAAAAATTCATAAATCCCCATATTTTACCCTCTCCTTCTTACAATGTCCATGTGCACATGAAGAGGTTATAGATGAATCCTTTGGTAGATCATAATCTACATCATCCTCATCCTCCAATTAAATATCTTTGCACTCATCCTCACTAGAATTTTTTACCTGTAAAAAAACTTGACTAGTTAGAAATCTCAAATAACTATGTAATAAGATATAGATGTGAATTAAAAATGGAAGAACATAAAATATTTATAAATTCCTAATTAAGTATGTAATAATATATACATGTGAATTAAAAATGGTTTAACATTAAATAACTACCCTTGTACATTGTGTTGATTGGGGCACATCATTATAAGACTCCTTTGTTGAGTTTTATCTATATTATTCTCATCCTCCAGTGAAACATATATACACCCCCCCCTCACTATCATTGTTTACCTAACAAATAAGTAAATCAATTAGAATTCTCAAATAAGAATGTAATAAGATATAGATGTAAATGAAAAATTGAATAAAATCAAAGAATTGTGAATTCCCAATTAGTTATGTAAGAATATATACATGTGAATTGAAAAATATGAACATTAAATAATTACCATTTTACATTATGATGATTGGGACGTGTCATTAAAATAATCATTTAGTTCCTCGTAATATGCACCCTCCTCATACTCTAATGAAACATGTGACGTTTTTATTCCTCGGAGATGATAATAGGTTACTTTTTAGGTAAAATAAAAAGTGAAAATCAAAATCTTGTTTCTTAAAATCTTAAAAATATCTCAAATTCCACATATTACATTCTCTATGGGAGGACTATTTCCATGTTCACAAGAGGAGGTTGTATAGCTCAGTTGCATCTATTCAATTCTTCTTATATTACTATAAATGGAAACATTATACCCCTCCTCCCTTTCATTATTACACAACAAAATAAATGCAGTACTTATAATTCAAAATTATAATTGAACAAAAGAATATTAGCAATTGAATATGATGAATTAATAACAAAAAATCACCTTATTAATTATCTTCCCTAATTGTTCCCTTTTTAGTTTAAATTATTGGAGGAACTCAAATAAGCTTATCCTATATGTGCCATGGCTATCATGCTCTAAATTATCATTAAAAGGATGAAAATTAAATGAACCAATTAAAAATTTTAATTATAATTAATCAAAATAATACCAATAATTTACATTATTAACATTTGAAATGGGGGAAAATTGAGGTCCAAGTTCAACAACATTAACATATTGCATTGGTTGTGAACCACCAAGCACTATTGGTATCCAAGTTCAAATCATAAATGGTAAAATGTTAGATTTGTGTATAACTTACAATCACTTACAAAATCAAAAAAAATAAATTAAAATCAAACAATGTTATGATTTTAAAAAATTAAAGTCATTTAGTTCAACCAACGTGTCTTCAATTATTTATGTTGGTCTCTTATAATTCATCCTATTATTATAAAAATATAACCAACTTTTGCATTCTTCATTGACCAAATCCATGTAAATTTATTGAAGACATTTTAGCTACCAATGAGTGAAGGCTCTCAAAAGGATTGTAGACATGTTTTTTGTCATGAACAATTACTAAATCGGCCAATAACATACATATAATTTCATAGACATTATATTGGATAATTATATACTAATTGAAGATAAATATAGTGATAACATATCCATACATTCATGTATATGAAAGGGTCAACATGTAGAGAGAACCGAAAATATAATAATTGAAGGGATTAAATATAATGATTATTTATATGCATTATTTATTTATTGAAAGGACTAAAATGCAACACATTTTCTATATGCATTTAACATATACATCTAAGGGATTGAATGCGATGTGTTTTCTATGTGCATTGTCTAGAATTATATTCAGTGCATTATATGTGCAATACAAATATGATGCATTGTCTGTACAATGAAAGGATTGAACGCAATGTTTTGTTGGTATGCATTGTCTATGATTAAAAGCAATTAATTATATGTGAAATTTATATATTCAATGAATTATATCCTTATCATATGAAAATTTTATATATTATCATGTATAGATCATACTTGTAACCCAAACCAACTAACAAAGAGAAAAACTCGGGGATTGCAGTCAAGTTAAAACATAGTCTCTCATAATGTTTTTCTTCCACTGAGGCATAATCTCTCATAGATCCCATGTAGGAGGTATAAAATCAGCACCTATATGACTTACTCAACACAATTATCTCTTTGACTAATATTCAGAACACCACTAGACTTGCTTAAAATAAATACACAAACCCTTTATTACCACTCTCAAGGTAAGGACTAAAGAGCACATACATGTACGTGTCTACAATCTAAGTAAGATTTTTTAGTTATGTAATTACAACTAAAATAATGTACATGTATCAAATTATCTTAAATAATAAATATAAGGATCATGCCTACATACAATCTTATGCTACTAGTAGTAAAACATAATCAGATGAGATTCCACTATCATATTATTTGGAACAGCGTTTGAGAAATTCATGGCATAACATATGATGAAATAATACATACTTACGTGGATCAAAATAATTATTATTCATTTATTCTACCATGGGTAGATAATAATTGCATGAAAAGGTAGTTGAGAGGGAGTGTATGTGGAGTCAAGACATTCTTAGTATTAATTGACAAATTTATTTATTGTTACTTATATAACTTGGAGAATTAGGAGGTAAATAATCATAAGTTATATGGTATGTTAACAAAGGTTACAATGAAATTATTTAAACCTACAAAAAAAATGTACTTTATCTACATATAACTAAAAGGGGCTAGGACTATTAATAATTAGTTTTATTTAAATATTCAAATATTAAATTACCTTGTTGTAGGCTAGGACTACTAGTAATCACTATAAATATAAAAACAATGTGATTACAATATGCATATGCACAACATGATTTTATGCACATTATAATAAAATAGTAAGAGATGTGATAATAAAATTCAAATATTTTTTTATTCATGTTAAAGTTGAATATAATAGGATAATATGAAAAAGTATGTTGGTTGAACATGTATGAAATTTTCATTGAATAAACAAATGCTTTATATCTAACCAAAATCTTTTACAATCCACATGAATGTTAAATTATATTTTTTAAGATGTATAGGTATTATAATTAGTATAAATATTTTGTGTGTGTGTGTTTAAAACATTTCAAAAGCTATTCATTTTTAGGTATTTAATTTGGATTTGTTACATACCATCATGATCAATGAATTCATTTCCTTGTCCATGAATATCCTACTGAATCATGACAAATGGTTTCAATGTAACTGCACCATTGCATTAGGCTTGAAAAAATATGTTTAGAAAAATGGGGATCCAAAATCCACCACCATGTGCTCAATATATCAAAAAAAATCAATCATTATCTCTAATAAAGAGAAATAATCTTGTATTATAGTCAAATGGATGTCAAATTTAGGGTTCAAACTGCCTATGATAATAAAATGGAAAAAAATATAAAACATCATCTTCATTGAAATATCACATTATTACCTCCACCACCACCATCGATGCCATCATAGGTTACGCTAAACCATCCCAAAACATGACATCAATACATGACCTAATTTATTTAGTTTTGAAAAATAAATAAATAAATCAAGATATTATATCAATTTTAGTGTGAAAAAATATAATGTTGTACACTATAAATTATAAAATTTTGAATAACTATTTTAAAATTATCAATCCTCTTTAATAAATATTAAATAAATTTTAGAGCCAAAGAAATAAAAATTAATTAATTGGAGATAACTATACATTTAAAAATACAAACCATAAGAATAAAAGAGTTAGTGAGTTTACATATTATATCATGAACTACATATCATAGAGTCCATACTTTGTTATAGTAATAGTATATATTCTATTAATAAAAAAATTAAACTCCATAATCCTCTCAGATGTGTAATTATAATGGAACATCTCCTATAGATGAAGCTATCAATCATACATTAAATTTCTATATATGTGCGTTAATAGGTATGAACCATGTGCATTACAAGAAGTGCTTTGAATACACCCTCACAAGAATCTGACTCTAAGATAATTGGGTTTGGATAATGGAATATAACAATATATTTCCTTCATAAGCAATGTATCCAACAAGATAGAATCAATATCTCAGGGTTTCTTTTAAGGACCCCTAGGAAAAATTCCTATATAGTTTTTTGTTAAATCTTGAAATTCTAGTCTTGAAATGAAGGTGAATTGAATGGAAAGTAATTTCATTAGGAAGGTGAATCATATGCACCATTTTATGGAATATGAGAATTTTAAGAGTGTTTAGTCCTAGTGCACACCATCCATGGGCTCTAAATGGTATCCACACACTTAAGATGGCATCCATGCCCTCTGGACAACATCCACAGGCTTTGGACATCATCCATGGGCTCTATATGTCATATATAGGCTCTAGATGTTGTCCATAGGCTCTAAATGTCATCCACACATTTTAGATGGCATCCATGCCCTCTAAACAAAGTCCATGGGTTTTGAACATTGTCTAAAGCCTATGAATAACATCTAGAGTGAGTGGACATCGTCCAATCCTAGTGTACATTATCTAGAGACCATAGACAACATCTAGAAGGTGTGGAAGTCATCCAAAATCTGTGGATGATGTCTAAATCCCATATATGGTATTTAGAGCCCATGGGCACCATCTACAGGGTGTGGACGACATCTATAGGTCATATATATCATATAGGGGATCTAAACACTCTCTAGAGCTTGTAGACGTCATCTAAAGCATATATATGATGTCCACACCTAATGGTTGCTATCCATAGGGGTGGATAATGTATAAAGCTTTTGGATATCATCTAGATCATGTAGATGATGTCTAAACCATGTGGACAATGTGTAGGTATGTTGGATGTCATCTAGAGGGGGTGGATATCATCCACAACTCATTAATGCCATTTATAGGGTGTGGATGGTGTCAAAAACCCATGGATGACATATAGAATGTGTGGATGCCATCCAAAGGGTGTGGATGACATCTATGTTCCATAGGGGAATGCTTGGGCGCTATATATATCCCTTGCCCCTTTTATTTTATTCATTTATCTTGTATGCATATCCCAAATCTCTCTCATCCTCTATACCTCTACCCTATAAATCTTTTATTCTCATTTCTCGATCTCAATGACTTCCCCATATCTTCTACACCTATTTGCATGTTTGTCTATCATAATCTTAGTTTCCCAAAGATATTAAGGCTTCTAGAATGTGAAAACACTTACAATGATTAGATCAATTGGATTTGTCTAAGAGGGCTTATTTACATGCCCCACTATGAGATGGACACAAATTTACTTAACATTCTTATGTCTAGTTACAAACCTTCTACTAAAGAATTTTCATTTAGCCTTGACTCTCAGACTATTACTTTTGGCATCCCTCCTTTAGATATCAAGTGATTGTTGGGACTGCCAAATAGAAATGTGGAGCCTATGACCATGAAATTTTTTTTGTCTAATGAAGATAAAATGTATCTTAAAAATCACTTGCATATAGATACATTTGCCTTGGCATGTAATCTTTTTTTTATTTTTATTAATTAATATTCAATGTTTTATATATGAAATTTAAAATTAAATGTCTCAATTACGGATTGAAAATAATTTTTTGTTTCCATTAAAAGCATCCCCAATTGTTTGATAAGGGATATTTTAGTTCATAATATAGCAAACCCATATTTCGAAGCCCTCATTGAATTTTTCCAAGAGGAGTGTTTTATAAGGAAGACTTGCAGATATCCCCTTTTGGGCTATAGTATACATTGTTTGTTATCTTGGAGGAAAATAATTTTATTGGTGTACATTAATTTCCAAAAAGATAACAAGAGATTTGGATTGTGCCTTTAAAAGTGATAGTTACAAAATTTTCATTTCTAATTATATATTAGGTTTATACTAGAGGTGTACCATGAGCTGAGGGGAACAATTGTTCCCACAATATTGCATGAAAATATGAAATCTAGTTTAGTCACCCTTGTAGAGATGGAGGTAATTTTAAAGTGTACTTCCAAGTCACTAAATTTTCATGTTAATAACTTGTTACAATTCAAATATGAAATTAATTATGTATGTTTCCTTGTAATAGAAAAGAGAATCTATCTCAATCTAGAAGAGAATTTGTACTAAATAAATACCATCCCATCAAGGGCTCTAGGTATTCTTAGTATGATAGTGGTGATGATACAGATTCTAGTGTGGTGAAACCATGGATAAGGCATAAGAAGATGTGAAGTTCTATCTCGCTTACTAGTGCACGTCAACTAGGCCACTTAGGCACATCCTTAGCCTTAAATCTAAGTTTAAAATTTTTAGAAGTTTATTAAAATTTGATGTAATGATGCAGGAGCATCTAAAATAGCACCATGGAGGACCAGTTGCAAACACAAATGATATTCTAGCATGAAAATTTCAAATTCTGGTTTTCCCTCCAAATTGTGAGATTTCAAAATTTCACCTTGAAAGTAAAATGTAATTATCAAAAAGTGAAAGTAAAAAGGTGAAAAGTGATTGTTAGATTGTTGAGGAAATAAAGGGGAAATGGTTGAAACTATTTTCAAACTTAGTAAACTGTTAAAACTTCAAAACAGTCTTTTGTTGCCTTAAGCCCAATTTGGGCGTAGAAGTTGGCATAGGAGATTCATGAAAAAAAGAGAAAACAAGAAGAATTCATTAAGGAGAGAGATAGAAAAGAAGAGAAGAAGAGAGGGACGTAGAGGAGAAGAAAGACAGAGAGGAAAAGACCTCTCTCATCCAAGGGAAGAGATACAAAAAGAAGAAGAGGATCTCAAAGGATGAAGAATGAAGGAGAAAGAAAAGTTGCAGGTGGAGTCCACGACTAAGCATGGAGGTGTCTATAAAGATTTTATAAATAATGACTATTCTTTTAAGTAATCCTATTGAAAAAGGAAAGAAAAGAAGTTTGATTTCCATGGTTTTGTTGTGGTTTCTTTTATAGAATTCTAGCTTCAAAATTACAGGCCTGTGTATGTGTGTGATGGTTCTCCATAAAACATAAATAAAGACTGGTTATTTTGTATGATGGGAACAAATAAAAACTAATATTATGTTACTAAGAGGTCTTGAGAACATTGAAATCTAGAAGAATCCTAAACAGAATTCTAAACAAGGTATTCAGGCCTGTATACTTACAGCCCACTGTCCAAGGTAGAATCCTCGTATAAATGTTTATATGAAGTCTATAATGGTTTGTAAATAAGCCTATAAGGTAGGTATAAACTAAAGAGAGAGAGAAACAGGTTTATAAACCACTTTGATACCTCAAAATCTCCAGCTGTTGGTTCTCGGCCTATAGTGGACAGAATACAGTCAATGATAAGAAAGTTGTATGTTTTTGTATAGAAAATGTATTGAAAAGGTTCATCTTTGATATGAATATATGAATGGGGAAGTTGTTAAATATAGTTACATGTTTGTATATCAGGTTGAAATTCTATTAATCATTGAAATAGAAAAGAAACTAAGAACCCTGTTGACTGTTATAAAAATACAGTCAAAAGACACTAAGTTGTTGAGTATTGGCAAGCTTAGAAGGTTGATATAACCTGGAGTATGATTGGAGAAGGTGTAAGGGACTAATAAATACCCTAGAAAATTTATTTTAACCTTTGAAACAAGCTAAAACACTCTCAGAAAAAATAATAAGCTCTCGGCCTGTGACTGTCATGGGAAAATTCTGAATTAGGTTCAAACCCTTAAAATAAGTTTTAATTATTGAAACCTCTTGAAACTTTGTAATCTGAACCTTTATGATGTTATAAAACTATTGGAAGTGGTTTCAAGGTGCTAAAATATGGATAAGTACGGAAAAAGTCAACTGTCAAGTGAGACCTAGGTGCATGTGAAGGGAAGAGTGTAGGTCAATAGAGGAAAAGTGGATTTCTCCAAAGAAGTACCCTAAAAAATAATTTATTCACCTGTAAGAAGGTAATGGGTATTTTTAATGGTGATTATTTTTCTTATAAAGTCCATACTTCACTCTGGACAAGGTGATTTGCACGCAAGGAGGGCTAATAGAACAGGGCATAAAAAAGAAAGTACAATTCCATACAAAACAACCTCAAGAGATTTTTTAGTATGTTATATAAGGGCTTAATGGGTATTAAAAAATTGTTTTAATTTCATTATTTAATTAATTTACAAAGAGTTATGGCCAATAATTAGGGGAAATAGGGCTACAAGGAAGGATTGAACTAAATAGGCCTGTATATGAAGTTAGTACAAAATCTGATGGTTACAGAGCAGTGAAAGGTCCATTTCATCATTTGGTATTAGATATTGAAGCTATTTGGAATTGGTCATTTGTGGATGGTTATGTTTTCTAATGAGTTGTTACAGGATTTGGCAAAAGGATCAGCAGGACAAGTGCTATAAGACCCTGGGGAGAAAAGGTATGAATAATGTTGCTATTTGATTTGAGTTATTGTGTTGAGAAGCAATCAAGTGAAGAAGTTGCAAGTTCAAGGCATCCAAGCCATTAAGACTTAAGATAAGAAGAAGCCAAGGAAGGCTTAGTAAAGATCCAAGAAGAAGCTTGGATAGTTTGCCAAAAGACTAAGGTGAAAGAGACTTAGGTGAGGTAAAGGATGAAGTTGGAACAATTGTGAAGAGAAGCTTGGAAATCTCAGAGGTAAGAGAGCAAGTGAATTCTCAAGAAGAAGATCCAAAGTAAGGTAAGCTTGGATTTATGATTTGTGTTTGTTGAAGTAAAGAGTTGTTGCAGGATTGAGAGAAAAAGATCAAAAGACTAGGATGTAAAAGGCCTAGGTGAGATCAAGGAGATTGTCAAAAGACCAGTCAAGGAGAAAAGGCTTGGGTGAGACAATGGATCAAGAGATCAAGGTGGAAAATACTTGGGTGAAGATCTCAGAGATGAAAGCATTGTTGAAGGCACTGCAGAGCAGCAAGGTATATGAGGGCACTAAGAAGAAAGCAAACATCAAAGGTATGAATAGTTTTGTACTTGATAAAGAGATTGCTAGTTTGAAGAGAGAATTAGCTAAGATTAAAGATGAATATGAGTCTTGGATGCAGATGGATAAGCAAGCATGGGTATGGCCAATGAAGAAGAGGTTGAAGTGGCCAATAGATCTCCTAGTGAAAAGGAGAAGAAGGCAAAAGAAGATTGCCATGAAGAAAGAAGCTCATAGAGGCTTGTAGAAGATAAGAAGGTTGCCAAGTGAGCAGCAAGAGGAAGAAGCTGTGAAGAAGGTTCTAATTGAGGAGAACAAGAGAGAAGAAAGAAAAGAGGAAGTGGCAGGAAGAGCACTTGAGAGGATGAGAGTGTTGGTGAAGAAAGCATTCATAGGGACCTTGTGGTCTCTTGTTTTTATTTCTAATATTTTCTTTGACTGGGTAATTGCAGGTATGAGCAACCTTATGAAGGTCAAGAGAAGAGCCTTGAAGAGTGAAGAGATTGGTGCAAGAGAAGACACCAAATGCACAAGTGAATTTGTAAGAGGAAAGAGAAGTAAGTTTGTTGTTGTTGACAAAGAAGAAGATATGCATTGGTTAATGCATGAGGGAGGTATTGAAGACCCCATACAAGTGAAAGAAGAGATGGAAGATGAAGCTGAATTCCATGATGCCATTGAAGGCCAAGAAGAAGAAAGAGAGCAGCCAAGCACAAAGGGAGAGAAAGATTACTACATAGACCAAGCTATCAAAGAGGTAAATGAAGTGTTAAGATCTGATTTTGATTGTTGTTATGAGCATGAAGCTGCTAATGTACAGGTGCAAGAGTTAAGGAAGATGATAGAGCCCTCAAAAAGAGAATTTAAGCATGTGTATGTGATGCCTAAATGGTGGAAGAAGCAAACTCCCAAGAAAGAGGAAGTGCTGGTACAAGAGCATGATTACAAGATGCCTAAATAGCTTGTGAAGTCAAATGATAAGAAGAAGACTCAAATGTGGGTGCCTAAGAAGGCAAAGAGAAAAGAGAGGACTGTAGGTGATTCAAGCAGCCAAGAGAATGAAGGTGAGAAAGAAAACTTCTCAAAGAATAATGAAGAACATAAAGATACAAAGATGAAAGGTAAGTCAATTGCTTTCAATGAATGGGATAATAATGTTTTTGTATCAATCAATGATCTTTTTATGGAAAATGAAGAATGTAAAATGTCTATGAAAGCGAATGTGCAGCAAGGAGAGAGTTCCAAGAGGATGGATGATGAAAGTGGAAATGTGAAATCAATTCACATGTTTGAAAAGAGTAAGGAGATACAAGGTAAGGGTGTTTCAATTGTTTTTGATAAGTATATTGATGTTGATGAAGAAGTTGGTTATTATGAAGACAAGCTAAGAAAAGATGAGATAAGAGGTAAAGGGAAAGTAAGCCTTGTGAGTGATCAGCCCAAGTTTGATGAAGATGGTGAAAAAGATGAAAGTTTACTAAAGAAAGAGTTGAAGATGTTAGAAGAGTTGTTTGGTAATTCAAGAGAGATGAAAGAAGGTACAAACCATGGTGAAGACACCATTAGGAAGAGTGAAACAAGTCAAGAGCAGAAGAGTGAAGAGGCAAAGACGGTTTTGGTCAAAGAGCAAGCATGCGAAGACAGCCAAGAGGCTTCATGGCCTAAAGATTTTTATTCTAAGGTGGCTTTGAATGTTTTGTATGTAGGTATGAAGGTTGCTAAAGTGAATGACATACATGAGTCATTGAAGAAGCTCATGAACCAAGAAGAACAACAAGAAGATCAAGAAGACATGTATGAAGATGAAGAAGCATGGAAGCAGGAGCTGGCAGCTGAGAAAGAAATGAGAAGGACATATCTAAAGAGGAAGAAAAGCAAGATGAAAGACAAAGACTACCAAAGACAAGCATTGGTATTGACAACAAGACCTTGGGATCCAGGTATACAAGTGAAGACTAAAGTGAGGAGGAAGCATGACATTTGAACTAAGGTTCAAATCTTTTCTAGAGGGAGAGTATGATGCAAGAGCATCTAAAATAGCACCATGGAGGACCAGTTGCAAATGCAAATGATATTCTAGCATGAAAATTTTAAATTCTGGTTTTCCCTCCAAATTGTGAGATTTCAAAATTTCACCTTGAAAGTAAAATGTAATTATCAAAAAGTGAATGTAAAAAGGTGAAAAGTGATTGTTAGATTGTTGAGGAAATAAAGGGGAAATGGTTGAAACTATTTTCAACCTTAGTAAATTGTTAAAACTTCAAAACAGTCTTTTGTTGCCTTAAGCCCAATTTGGGCGTAGAAGTTGGCATAGGAGATTCTTGAAAAAAAAATAAAACAAGAAGAATTCATTAAGGAGAGAGAGAGAAAATAAGAGAAGAAGAGAGGGACGTAGAGGAGAAGAAAGACAGAGAGGAAAAGACCTCTCTCATCCAAGGGAAGAGATACAAGAAGAAGAAGAGGATCTCAAAGGATGAAGAATGAAGGAGAAAGAAAAGTTTCAGGTGGAGTCTAAGACTAAGCATGGAGGTGTCTATAAATATTTTATAAATAATGACTATTCTTGTAAGTAATCCTATTGAAAAAGGAAAGAAAAGAAGTTTGATTTCCATGATTTTGTTGTGGTTTCTTTTATAGAATTCTGGCTTCAAAATGACAGGCATGTGTATGTGTGTGATGGTTCTCCATAAAACATAAAGAAAGACTGGTTATTTTGTATGATGGGAACAAATAAAAACTAATATTATGTTACTAAGAGGTCTTGAGAACGTTGAAAGCTAGAAGAATCCTAAACAGAATTCTAAACAAGGTATCCAGGCCTGTATACTTACAGCCCACTGTCCAAGGTAGAATCCTCGTATAAATATTTATATTAAGTCTATAATGGTTTGAAAATAAGCCTATAAGGCAGGTATAACTTAAGAGAGGGAGAAACAGGCTTATAAACCACTTTGATACCTCAAAATCTCCAATTGTTGGTTCTCGGCCTATAGTGGACAAAATACAGTCAATGATAAGAAAGTTGTATGTTTTTGTATAGAAAATGTATTTAAAAGGTTCATCTTTGATATTAATATATGAATGGGGAAATTTTTAAAGATAGTGACATGTTTGTATATCAGGTTTAAAGTCTATTAATCATTGAAATAGAAAAGAAACTAAGAACCATGTTGACTGTTATAAAAATACAGTCAAAAAACACTAAGTTGTTGAGTATTGGCAAGCTTAGAAGGTTGATATAACCTATAGGATGATTGGAGAAGGTGTAAGGGACTAATACAGACCCTAGACAATTTATTTTAACCTTTGAAACAAGCTAAAACACTCCCAGCAAAAATAATAAGCTCTCGGCCTGTGACTGTCATGGGAAAATTATGAATTAGGTTCAAACCCTTAAAATGAGTTTTAATGCTTGAAACCTCTTGAAACTTTGTAATATAAACCTTGATGATGTTAGAAAACTATTGGAAGTGGTTTTAAGGTGATATATTATGGATAAGTATGGAAAAATTCAACTGTCAAGTGAGACCTAGGTGCATGTGAAGGGAAGAGTGTAGGTCAATAGAAGAAAAGTGGATTTCTCCAAAGAAGTGCCCTAAAAAATGATTGATTCACCTATAATAAGGTAATGGGTATCTTTAATGGTACTTATTTTTCTTAGAAATTCCATACTTCACTCTGGACAAGGTGATTTGCACACAAGGAGGGATAATAGAATAGGGCATAAAGAAGAAAGTACAATTCCGTACAAAACAACCTAAAGAGATTTTTTAGTATGTTATAGAAGGGCTTAATGGGTATCAAAAAATAGTTTTAATTTCATGATTTAATTAACTTACAAAGAGTTATGGCCAATAATCAAGGAAAATAGGGCTACAAGGAAGGATTGAACTAAATAGGCCTGTATATGAAGTTAGTACAAAATCTGATGGTTACAGAGTAGTGAAAGGTCCATTTCATCATGTAATAGCAAAAAAATTGAATTATTAATGTTTCAAACTAGGGGAAATAATTTACCAATGCCAATGGGTAGCAGGGGAACAAATTTGCATATAATAACCTTAGAGTTCCCCATTTTTCTATGGGTGGAGTGTCTGGTAATGCCATGATACTTTTGTAGAACATTGATCTTGATGATTATTTCCTTGAGGGTATTGATTCCATGCCTATAGATAGATTTTTTGCATACAATGTTATTCAAGGATATCAATTCTAGGCTCGAAAAAAAGAGTTAGACATGGTTCTTCTAGTTCACCACATGAACCACACAATGATGAAGAGCAATCTCTTAACAAATTGACATCCTTTCCATTGAATAATATTATTAAAAATAATGCTTTTGATTTATTAGATGACATTATACATATTGATTTAAAAAATTTAAAATAATGGAAGATTCAGGGAAGGGCTTTGGTAAAATACATTAATGAGCATTATCATAACCATTCCCAAAGATATGATTTATATTATTTGGTTCAAAATGATTAGTCCAAAATTGATGTGTTTGTGAATCAAGTTGAATTAGGATCCATTTCTATGCAAATCCCTATAATTATAATATTTTAGATATGAATAATAGATTGGAAATTTTGAATGTAGAGGCACAAACTTATTACAAAAAATGGGCAAGAGACCAAAAATTTTGTTGCCTTGCCAATGCAGAAAAAGATAAAGCTTTGGTAAGTAATTACTTATTTATCCATTTTTTATCACAATTTTGTAATTTTTATCTGACCAAATTTATTTTTCAAATCATGGTCAAAATATAATAACCTCAAGAATGAAGCACAAGTACTAAATATTCATTTGGAAAAGGTGTATAAAAGCTTAAATGCAGCAATTACATTTAAAGAAAAACTTGTGTTAGTCAAAAAATAGAATAGAACATTGAGGAGGATAATCAAAGAGCATAGAATGGATCTAGATGTTCTTCTAAAGGAAAAATAAATGCAAATCCCTTTATCCTCTTGGCAAGAGATGCAACACATAAAGAAAGATCAATAGTTGAAAATCTTAATGCTATAGTCAAAGATATTGTTAGAGAAGGTCTTTTATATTTGGATTCAAGGAAAGGGGAAGCTGAGGCAACAACATCCACATCTGAATAGCAAATTGGAACTCATGTGGAACTCATGTGGAATGATATTTGTTCAGTGCATGTATCTTAGTTTAATGAAAATAGGTCAAAGAATTTGTAATTGATGTTTTTATATATGTTATGTTGAAACTTAAAACTTTGAAAGTTAATATTATAAATTAAAGTTCATAAATTTAAATATAATTATCTATTTTTATTTAATCTAAAAATTTTATCCATGACAAGTCTATTTTATGCATATTTATATATGTTATATTGAAACTAAAAAATATATATTGTAAATTAATGTTTACAAGATTAAATTTAAGTCTTTATTTCTATTTTATTTTGTGCATTTTTATATATCTTATGTTGAAACTAGAAAGTTTATATTGTAAATTATAGTTTGATATTTTTAAATATAAGTCTTTTCTCTATTAATTTCAAATATTCACTACTTAAGATGTATAGTGATAATATCAAAATTCATTGATGTATAATATTGACAGCCACATGAAATGATGAAATAATAAATTCATGTTGTAAAATAAATATTTTTCATATATATAACCTGAATATATTGTTTAACAAAGTTTGAATTTTAAAAAATTGTAATATAGCACAACTATTTTAAAATAATACAATAACATAATTTATGAAATCTTGAAATTTACATAATAGAAATTTTTTCATGATTTTTGATACAAATAATAATATAAAAATCAGTTATAGAATTGAAAATTGAAGGTTACATACTAATATTCAGGTAGCTAAAATAGTTCTTGAGTAGCACTTTATTTATAATTATCTTTTGTATGTAATGTATCTGATGCAAATAGAGTTGCAATATCTAGATCAGTTATGTCATTTATTCTAATGGTAACTCCTCTTCTTTAACTAAGTGAATTCCAAATTTGAATTGCTCTATCATAGGTAAATTCATCCATTGGATAATGTGAAAGATACAATCTCAAACATGTGTCTACAGTTTTGTCCAATATGTTACAAAGTTTTGGTTTAACAAAAGATAATGCATTAAAGACTTTCATCTTACATAGAGCCCAAAATCATTGTTTGATAGAGTTCATATGATCAAAAATATTCACTTATATATTCTTGTAGGATAGTATTGGGATACCATTTTTTCTAAATCTTTGTAATATCACCACTTTCAGTTGGCTCCTTTATACACTTGTATTGATCAATCATTGTGAATCTAAAATGGGTAGACTGTGTTCTCAATAAATATTTTCACAAAATACTTAAAATTTCAAATTCATTGATATCTACAGACTTCAAAAAATGTTTAATAAGAGTTCTCATGTATCTAATAAATAAATTATTAGAGTGCTCTTTATCATCCTCAACTCTCCAAAATATGGGAGTCACCACTGCCATGGCTTCAAGCAACTCATCCCTTTGAGACCATTCTCCAATTTTTGTAAGCAAGCTATCTTTTATCTTTCCTAATTTTATATGTGTTTCCATTAGCATGGTTTTATAAATAATATGTGTTATAGGGACTTCTTTAATTTTTAATCCTACATAATTAACTCATTTCTAGAATGTGTGCAGTGGTATTTCCTTTCCATTCACAAAGATACAAAGATGATCATAATATTGAATTTGAAATATGATTTTATATCCTTAATATATGTTAAAGTTTGACAACTAGAAAAAATAGGAAGCTTAAAACTATTTTGGCCTGAGGACAAGACATCAAGACATTGACAAACCTATTTTATCAAATGTATCAAGTCTACAATATATATCTATCTCTTTTGAACATGTTTCATAAAATAATATATTTCATTCAACATTGGGAGAATACCACATAGTTTCAAAAGTGTTTCAAAATATTTTAAATGGCACAACAAATCCTTTACCTTGTAGACTTTCATATGATATTTAAACATGAAACCTACGAGTGATGGATATTCTTCAAAAATTATGCATGCAAGTTCATACATGAAAATCCATCTTGTATCATTATATTTTATAAGATTTTTACCATTGATAAGCCAAATTCTAAATTTTTGAAACTCGAAAAACTTTTTAGGACTGCTTGACATATAAGTGTGTAAATCATGGATAAGTTCCTCCACTTTTACAACATTTTTAAATGTACTTATAATTTTGTATGCAAGATTAATTCTATGGGCCATGTAATGAATTAAAATCATATATGGGGCAACTAATGTCTATATTCAAACACACAAACTATTTCTCTTCCCCTACATTACTGATTCACCATTAGCTCCAACACATACCAACTTCATAGATATAGCATAATCATCCATCCTAGAAACATCCTTTAAATTAGAAAAAACTAACTTGAAAAGGTTTTTTGCATTACAATTTTCAACCATTTATGTATAGCTAACAGATGAGGTGTCCTTAAATTAGTTTCAAAAGTATAAACATTGATACAAACATGTGATGTGTTGTCAACTGTTGTGACCTCATCAGTGGAAATTGATATAAATGTAAAATATTTAATATTTTTTTCAGATCTTCCTTCTCAATCATCGCAAGACATTTTTCCATGTCTCAAGCACTACCATCTAACCAATGTGATTGTAGAATGTTACAAAGTCCATTATGTTGAAATAAAATATTATAATCTAAAAATTTAGATATAGGTCTACCTTTTTTGAGAATGTGATATATTATTGATAATTGTATATTTTTTGCATGTTGGTTTGATTGAATAAATTTTCCTATTTGAGCTATAATTTTTCCTCATTTCTCAAAAAAATGTTGCATATCTTTCTAATTTTTCCATACTTTGTTGCATATCTAACATGCATGCATTCATTGGTATCTTTTCATCTATGAGTCTTTTGAATTTGTCCATATTTTTCAATGGACACATAAACTTTATAGCAATGTTTATAAATTGTGTCTAGCTTAAATTGAATTTTGTGTTCCTTTCCTAATTTTCAAGAACATATTGTGCATTTACATTTAGTTGGTGTATCAACAATACTTTATGGCTCAACTGGTTCAATGAAAGAAAATTTTATTGCCCAATCAAACTTAAAAGACCTTCCAATTATCCATATACTTCTTTTTATTTGCACATATTTATGATTACTTTGATCAGCTATATTGATCTCCTCATATAGAATGTCCTCAAATCTTCTCTTCATTGGTGGAAATTTTTATTGTCATGAAAGTTGTTTTATGAGATATAGAAGTTTCTTCTAATGTTTGTATCATATCATCTAGTTTGTCATTCACCATATCCATTCCATAATTAGGTGTGTCTTCAAGTGGTGACATGTCAACATAAATAATATATTCAAATACCTAAAATAATATTATGATTAAATATTTCATTTGGAAAACCAAACTTAGTGGAGGGATCTACATGTATAAATATTTTGATATTATCCTTCAAATGTTAAATAATAGTTATTATTAATAAATAAATAAATTTTACAAATAATTTAGTACCTATATTTTGTATGGGTTCAGGTTGAATTTACTTGGTTGTTCTTGTTGGCTACCCAAAATAAGATAATATGCTCTTTGTCATTGATAATTTTTCTGATTTCTTACCTTTATCACCAAATATACTTGCAAACTTTTATACTATATAAGCTAGGACCTACCACTTCAACATTATGTAGTTGGTTATCCTTTCCATGTGGCCACTATTTAGAGACCCTATAGATGCCAAGCACTACCAAGTACTCAGGTTATTTACCAACACTTATAGTTGTCACCCAATCTTTGTGGATGTTGGCCATTCTACCTGGTCATCAAAAAAATCATGTGGATGGTGTCTAGACCATATTAATGTCATCTAGTTTGTCTAGCATCATCCAAATTTTTTGGATGGTGTATAGAGCCTGTGGATGTCATCTAGGCTATTTGGTTACCATTTAGATCATGTGGATAACATCCATACTTTGTGGACACCATCTAGTTAGTCTAGTCAATGTCTAGAGCTTATAAATAGTGTATATAACCTATGGACATCATCCAAGCCATTTGGTCATCTTTCAAACTCTATGGAGAATGTCTAGACTTTATGTACATCATTGAATAAGTCTAGTCACCATATAGAATTTATGGATAGTGTCCATAACCTCTAGATATTGTCTAGGTACTCTAGTCATCGTCCAAACTTTGTGGATGACATCTAGACCTTGTAAACATTATCCATTATATTTTATAGCCATTCAAAATCTATGGATGGCGTCTACATCCTTTGGGCAATATCCAGGTTATGTGGTCACCATCTAGGCCTAGTGGATGGAGTCTAGATCTTGTAAACAAAATCTAATCTATTTGACCACCATCTAGATTTTGTATGTGGTGTTTAGTCTTTGTGACATTAACCAATCTATCTAGATGCCATTTAGACCCTTTAGACAATTCTTAGACCCTATGGACGCCTTCTAATTCTATTTTCTATATGTGGCTTGTTGTCATTTTCCTACCATCGAGTCCATGTAGTCTTTTGGATATGGGTTGAATTTTTGATCTTGATCATCTATGAAATATATTAGATTAAGATATGTCATATATGGTGTATAATATATATTGAATAAATAGTGTATAATGTCCTTATATAGTATGACAATTTATAGTCAAAATTATGGAACTAGTTGTCAATGATAGGTGAACTGACTTCTAAATCATATATATATAACTAGAAACATTTGGAAACCCAACTCTTTTTTTGGGTTTTAAAATTATCCAAATCTATATTTGGAAAATGTAATGAATATTCATGAATTAATGAATATTCACCACAAAAAAAAACCATGCAATAGCTCTCTATCTACTTGAAATATCATTGGATCTTTCTTTACAATAGTAAAATAAAAAAAGCCTTATCTTGTAAATAAATCACCTTAAAATAGTAACAAAATTTTAAAAAATTATAGTGGCAACATCTCTAAACCTAAATAAAAAACACTTTCAAACAATAACAAAATAGTGGTAGTATTCAAATTACCACTATAATTAGCATTGGACACGTAAATAGAAATCACCTTCAAATAATAACATAAAAATGCTATAATTTTTTTTCTATTTAGGGTTATATAATTTTACCAGTAAAATGACATGCCCATTGTCTATGCCTTGATTTTAATATATAAAATGACCTCAAACATTTTGCGCGATTTTAGTTTATAAAATACAACTTGCATTGTTAATACAATGCCCAAGATCAATATCATTTATAGTTTTTTTATTGGATAAAAATGAATCTCCTTGCCTTTTTTTATATATTCTAAATCACCACATGTAGGAACAATATAAATAATGGTGATGAAATTTGGAAACGTAACATTTTGATTCATTTAGAAAAAGAGTTTAAAATATCCATTTGAGCACCCATTTTTGGAATATGCAGAAATCATTACAATCCACAAAACACACATTTCTTTCATAAACCCTTTTGAATACTCTACATGTGTCCTATAATGTCTTAAATTATGCATACATAAATACAAGTGCACTCCATATATATTTATTTAACTCTACATTAGAGTTGATTATTTACAACTCATGAAATAATATTGATGGTTTTGAGAAAGAGATGTTGATGGAATTTATAAATATCATTTGAAAATAAATAGGGCTTTAAAATATTACTACTAATGTGTTTGAACAATGACACTTGGTGGCCCACGAGTGTCAAGTGTAATTATTAGTGCCTTCATGATGATGGAAAATATCATTTTTTTGCATTATTATGATGAGTAATAGAAATGAACAAGGGATTGAACATAATGGAGTTTGGGTAGGGGGCACAAGATTTGAAATTATGATTTTCTAAATCAAAGATTTTTTTACATTATTAAAGTGTATGCATCAAACTATTTTGGGGCCCATTGATATAGGAATAATGGGCTAATGGAATGAATGGAGCATTGGTAGAGGGAGTAACCAGAGGGGACATGGAGGTCAAATTCTAATGTGGAAATCCATGTTAAATGTACAGACTGGTTATGTTTAGAAGTGAGGATTTAAGAAGTGATCCAACCCAAATAGTTTATGAGCATTGAGCACAACAACCCTCTAAGTTTAGCCTAGACTACCACACTGCCATTTTACCTTCACATCTCATTATTTACTCTATCTATCAATGCTCCATCTATAGAGGAAGTGACATAATAAACAAGATTTGATAAATTACCTACTTTCTTTACAATAACATTAATAACAAATAAATCTTTATCTAATGTGCTTTGTTTACAATAAAGGCTTTAAAACTATTTTTAGGTCCATCAACAAAGGGATAATGGGACAATGGAATGGATGGGACATTGGTATACATAGTAACTATCAGGACATGGAGGTTAACTCCTAGTGTGTTGGTCCACATTGAATGTATTGACTGGTTATGCTTAGAATCAAGGATCTAAAAAGAGATCCAACCAAAATAATTTATGAGCACTATGCTTTACCAGTTGGTACATTTAGCATGGACTACCATGATAGTAATTTACCTCCATCTCCATGTTGGTTACTCCATCTAAAATCTTTCTATCTATAGATGGAGTGCAATAACAAATAGGGCTTTAACAAATTGCATGTGTTCTTTATAATAATAAATAAATCCACATCTAAGGTATTTTATTTAAAAGACAAGGATTTATTTATTATTGTTCTCATTATAAAAAAATATGGTAATGTGTTAAATCCCCATTTTTTATGTCACTTACTATATAGATGGATCATCAATAAATATAGTTACCAGTGGGGACATGGAGGTCAACTGCCAATGTGGAAGTCCATGTTGAAGTGTCAACTAAGTTACACTCAATAGTTTTTTAATAGATAATTGAGGTTTATGGGTCCCTCACTTAGTATATAAAATCAAAATAATTACAAAAAACACACATCTTATATGGCATTCATGAGAAGACATGAGAACCAAAAATGGCATAACAGGCCAACACTGAATCAATAAATCCAAAGTGCAAAAAACTGCAACCAAAAGGGGATAGATAGACCAAAAACTATCTCATAAAAAATGATCTTGATATTAGATACCAACCTAGTACTAAAACCCATATGAGCACCAAAACATAGGCACTAAATCAAGTTAAAAACAAGATAAATATATTAATCTACTTGATGGAATACAATGAACTTTTCATCACCAACCTGCCATGTAGTTTTCCATTGGGACTATAGCCCGATGCCTCTATAGAAATGTGTCTCTTTTCATCCTTAAGCTTGGGGACCAAGTGACCACCCAAATAAAGGGCTTGAAGGTTGTACTCTAGTTAAGTCTGTATGGCTAAGGAGGTTGCTTGTTGAGTGTGATCCACCATAGTACCATTGGGCCCTACTTTTAAAATCCTTATCAAGGGTGGTAGAGGATGGAAACATCCATACAAATGATCCAACAACTAAGCATCAAAAATCAAACAAGAATATTGATGCAATCTTAGGATGGCTAATAGGAAAGGTAAAATAGCCTACGGGGAGCTCATAAGTCAATTTTCAAGTTCACAAAAAATAGATAGGGGATGATGCTATAAACCTCCTTCCTGAGAGGGGAAATGATGCTAGGATTTTGGCCAAAAACCCCTTAATTTCCTCTCATCAACTGAGCTTGTAATGAGGATTTATCATTTGTTCCACTATCACCTTAGCTAATTTCTTGTCCTCCACAACAAGCATCAAATTTATTATGAATAGTGACACAATGTTGGCATTCACTTTGAACCTATAATGGGTCTCTAAAAAAACTAGGCCCACCATCTCTTTGATTTCCTCCATGACTAGCTCAAATTGAATCTCAAAGACCTTCTTAAGACAAGCCTCACTAACACTACCCTCAAAATAAATTTCTCTCTTCTTGTAGTAAACATGCAACAATAGTTCATTGATGGAAATTTAAACTAGGTGCTATATCACTAATAGTTTGTAATGTTCCAGCCCCCAACCCAAAAATATTTCCCAAATAGAAAATCCTTTGAGGCAAATAAAACACACTCCTCATAAATGGTCAACTACCTCATAATAATCCCCAATGCATGTGAGACACAAATATTGAAGAGGCTAAATGATTAATGAGAAATGTCATCTTGGCACCAAAAAACACAATGATGACCAAGGATCAACTAAGGGAATGGGTGAGGTAATGGCTGGAAACTTGCCAACTTTGCCTCAGGCTAGGCATCACAAATATTATCAATAATAAGCTTTATGGATTGGTAGATACCTTGATTAGATAGAAAATACACTATCATATTATCCTCACAATAGTAATAATATGTCTCCCAGGAGTTGAGGGGACTCAAAATATACCAATCCTTGTCCAAAATATTTTTGATGTTTTAAGTGTAAAAATCATTATTATGAATTAATTGGATCAGAACCATTGAGTTCCCTTCTAATATTACATTCTCCACTCCACATTGAACTATAATATCCATATGAATGGCCATATCTTGGGCCTCATATTCATTATTGGTCCCATCACTCAACTTTAGTCAAGCTACCCTAATTAGAGAACCTACATATCTCTAATGATACAACCAACACCTGAATCACCAGGGTTGCCCCAAATGACTCCATTAAAGTTAACTTTGAAGAGGCCCAGAGGTGGAGGAATTCAAACCAAATTTTACACCCTATGAGATAGCTTCACAAGTACTCTTGGCCCCTTAATGGGGGGTATGCTCAACAACTTTAAGATGTTTCTTTATAATATAAGTTTTTCTTTGTTATTGTTTTTATTATAAATAAAGTGGATAAGTTTTTAAATCCTTATTTATTGTGTCACTTCCTCTATAATTATCCTATAGATGTCAAAATGGAATAGGGGAATGACATGTGAGTATGATATCAAATTTTAATTTTCCTAGTCAGGGAGCATAATACGTTCAACTGACATTAATTTTTAATTTTCTCAACCAATAACATTACATGACAATATTAATAGATGTTAACATAATTACAATATAATGATGAGCAAAGAGAGTAGACTAATTTCATGGGACCCATAGACAGTCAATTTGAATTAGAACATACATCGATCATAACCAACTAGTATGTTCAGCATGGACTACCATGCTGGTAGTTGACCTGTATGTCCCCACTAGTTACTCTATCTACCAATTCTCTATCCATTATGTTAGTCAATTATCCATACATTGATGGGACCCACATTAGTTTGATGCATACACTTTAATAATTCAAAAAATACTCTAGTTTCAAAAATATTAATTTCAAATCTTACACCCCCACCTCCACTACATCTAATCTTATGTTTATTTCCACTATCAAGCACAATAATAAAAATAAATGATCTCTACCAACATCCATTGATATTGACATGTAATTTGGTTGGCTAGGAAAATTAAAATTTAATTTCAATTAAATGTGTTGTGATCTTTGATTGAAAAATTTAATAATTGATAGTAAACTCGCTTACCATTCCCCTCTTCTATTTTGACATCTATGTGAGCATTATAGATGAAGAGACATAACAAATAGGACTTTAGCAAATCAACATAACAAATAGGGATTTGAAAAATTACCTACTTTTTTTACAATAACAATAACAACAACAACAAAGAAATCCTTTTCTTTTTAAATAAAGCACCTTACAACAAAGCAAGAGTTAAAACCATTATAGTGGTAACATTATCTAACCCTAAATATAAAGTAACTTCAATTAATAACGTAAAACTAGTAATGTTTAAATTACCAATATAACTGGCATCAAACATGTAAATAAAAACCACATTCAAATAATAGCACAAAACTATTATAATTTTTTCCATTTAGGATTAGATAATGTTACTGTTGACCATTTTTTGCCCAACAGACCAAAAATCAGTCACCTTCTACCCCTACTGTGCTAGGCCATTTTTATTTTTGATTTTGCATGAATTTGTTCATTTCTATGGACTATGCAGGTTAGTCCTTTGGCACATGAAGGATCATTCAACGCTTTGGTTCAGTTCAGTGGTTCAATGGCCTTTAGTTTAATGCAAGAGTTCATCGCTCAGATCATTCAGCTTTGGTTCAAGGGGCTCAGTGTGCTTTGTTGAATCATTGAACTAGTTCAACGGATTGGTTCAATCATTTGGTTCAACGCTTAAGATCAACGCTTTATTTCACAAGAAGGTTCAACATTTTAGTTCAAAGGCTTAGTTCAATGGTAGAAGTGAACAAGGAAAGACCCAATGACTTTTTTCGAGGACGGTGACGTCCTAAAAGCCATCAAATTTAAGCAAGTGAACTAGCCATTGAGTGACAGTTGTGTGAATGTCAAATTTAACATTATGAAATATCCATTTATTTTTGAACTATTTGAGTGTCAAGCATGGGAAAATCCCAAGGAATGCAGTGACCCACCAGAAGATCACCCCCAAGGGCTGAAAGAGCTAGAAAGAGACAAGGCAGGGAAAAGACAAAAGTGCCAAGAGCATGGAGCAGGCAGACAAGTCCAAGCGGTGAAGGGAAGTGCTGATTCAAGAAATTACTCTAGCAAATGACACAGTGCCTGTGAATTGACCATTAAGAGGCACAAATAGCTAGCAATGCAACCAATTTTCTTCATTTTGCATTTATGAGTAGACAAACCATGTAATCACCTTGAAGAAGCAGCCTTACAAGTAGACAAAGGGTGCAACAGCATTGATGTTTTGAGCAGCTTGCTCTTCCCAATGCTCATAAGGTACATGGGCCATTGACAAAAAAATGAGTACCAAAATATTTCCCAGAAAGTGCCAAGTTTCTCTTTCTCTTTCTGTATATTATAATTTTCTTATTTCAAGAAGGGATCCACTCTCAGCCTTAAGTCAAAACTCTGCCCAAAAATCTCTCGGGCTTGTAAGGCAGAGCTCTGCTAGAAATTTACCTTGAATCAAAACATAGAATTTTTACCTCCATTCTGAGTTTTGCATTTATAGTATGTGTCTATGCCTTGATTTTGTATGAAGTCATTTTCTTAATGCTTCTATAGAATGATTTTAGCACGTCGGTGCATTTTTGAGTTTTCCATTTACAGGTCTATCAAAAGTGTCCCTAGAGGAGTATAGGTGAAGTGGATAAGCTACTATAGTGTATCTCAGAATGCCTCTAGTAGTTATTCCCTCCCTGTATCTCTATGGACCTCTGACCCACTAATGCAGAAGGTTCTCTAATGATGGATGAAGTGTATAGGTGCTTCTTTTGGTGAAAAGTGTATGTTCGGGCCTGAGTGGGTCACATTTTTTTTGGTGTATCACCTCTTTTCCCTTTTTAGGTTAGGTTTTGTTTTTAGCATCTCTCTCTCCCTTTTCATCCCCCCCTTATTTTTACATTTTATTGGTTAGCAGTAGGAGAAACCAGGGCCTAAATGATACATCAAAGGGAGCTAGCCCTTATCTAGAGACTCTCCCCTCTAGCTTTGCCAGTCCCACAAGTGAGAGGGGAGTTTCCATTATTGAGTTTGGAAGGCAGGAGCTCAACCTCTTGCCCCAGGTTCAATCCACTACATCAATAATTTTTGGCACACCCGGTGGGACCAACTAAGACAAGTTGTGTCCAAAGAGTTGAAGAATTTTTGGTGTGTTCTTCAACCGACCAACCTTTGGAGGCTTTACATCAAACACTAATGGCAACTCTGAGTTGAATCTGCTGGTTAAGCAGCCTGGTGCCATCAAAAATCTTACTTTTATATGTATAATTATTTTACACAGAATCATGGACCTTGTATTCCTTCATATGGCTATGATCAAGCTCTAGATATTTATGCAATCCCCTCAAGCAGCTCTCCTAGTTGCCCTGCAATAATAAGGGAGGTGGCACTAGAATTTGGGAGGTAGATAATGGAGATTAACAGACTGGAGGAGCAGTACAGTTATCAACAGGAGCTAATGTATGAAGAGGAGTGTTTGTTTGGGCAAGCTCAAGCCCTACAATCCATGGAAAAGGAGGTATCAAAATGGAAAAATCCATTTATTCAAGGCAGTCAGCCTCGTGTGGCCCCTCCTATTCTAAAGAAAGCACCCTCTTTTGCACCAAATCTTTTTTATTAGATAACACTCACCCACTCCAGCTCATTTGATGCATCTACTCTCAATCCCGTGCACTTGGCTTTCTAGCATCAAAGAGAACTAGAGTAACCCCCCATGGAGATCAATCTTCTCAACTCCTTAGATCGTGAATCTTCCATTGGAGGGAATACCACCAACCAGCACATCCCTCTTCTAGAGAATCTTCTAGTGCATTGGCAATCTCTTCCTTGCATTCCTCAACCTCCCCAAGTCTTTTAATGTGATGTGCAGATTCCAAGTTGGAGTAAGGAATGCCAAGAACTAGCCTAGAGCCTTGAAGAGGATGATGTTGGTGATCTCCAAGAAAGGCTCCTTCAAGAAAATATATCTAGGAGAATTGCAGAGTTGGAGTCCCAAACGAGATTTCTTAGCCAACGTGTGGTGGACCTGTCTGAACCCAGCCTATCCACACACCTCCAAAAGAGATATCAGGCCACATCTGATATTGATGAAGTGCTGACCAAGTGGAAGGAGGAGAATCATTTGATTCTAGCTCAAGGACTGCCTCCTCTTCCACGTGTTTTTCCCACTTCACCCCTTCTCAAGGAGGAACCTATTTTGTAAGAGGCAAGTGAGGAGCAGAAGATCCAATCTGTAGTTCCCCAAGAGGCTCTCATGAGTGACAATGAAGAATAAATCATCATTGATGCTTCTTGTGAAGACACCATCGACAATGGAGAAGATGCAGGGCATGCATATATGTAGATGTTCTAGCAATATGAGGAGGAACAAAAGTATGGTGAGCTCTCTTCCCCCTTGTTCGATGAACTTCCTTGTTGTTTTGATGATGAGGATGACTATGCTGAGGAGCTAGAGTTGGAGGAGGATTAGGAGGATACCTTTGAACATCTAGAGATCCTGATCTTTGAGGAGGAAAAGGAGAGGTATGGCTTCCTTGAGGAAAGCCTTGAAGAAGAAAGTTTTGAATAGAGAGGTGATGTTCTGTGGAATGAGAAATCATTTTGTGAATCCATTTCAAACATCACCACAGTCACCCTTCTTCAAGAAGGCCAAAAGGAAGCAGAGGATGAGTCTGACAGAGCCTGCGATGAGGCAGAAGGAAACAAGTCAGACCATGATGCAATGTAAGGGAGCAATACATGTCAAAGGGTTAATGGTGATGAGCCAGTATCCATTGATTTCTTGGTGAAGAGCACTAATATGAAGGACCAGCATTCAACAAGCCTCCAAGGATAAGAAGAATACATGTGTGTTGGAGGCATGTTCGAATCTGATTCACTTGAATACCAGCCAAACCAGGTGACAGGCAAGGGGAGCAGGTCACCAACTCTCTTTTTTATTCAACTACTTGCCTGCCACCATAAGTTTTCTTTCCAAGAAGGGGACTTAAAAAAATTTACCTTTGATCCAAGAGGGAAGCAAATATTCCTGGTTAGGTGTACATAGTAGTTTGCTTTCAGTTTCTTTCCTATTTTCCCTAAGTGCAGTTGCACAAGTAGTGTTTTTAGCCTTGTGTGTTTCCCTTTGCGTGTGGGGTAAAAAGCTTCATGTTTTGATTCTTAGATCTTTTGGGGCTATCACTAACTTTATTCAAGCTGCATCTAAATCTGTGCCTAATAAACTATAAGGCAATTGGTCTTTAAGCATAGCAGGCATGCTTCCCCTAGGAGTCGCCAGTCTATTAACCATTTTTTGCCCAACAGACCAAAAATCGGTCACCTTCTGCCCCTACTATGCTAGGCCATTTTTATTTTCAAATTTGCATGAATTTGTTCATTTTTATAGACTCTACAGGTTAGTCCTCTAGCGCATGAAGGATCATTCAATGCTTTGGTTCATTTCAATGGTTCAACAGCCTTTGGTTTAATGCAGGAGTTCATCGCTTGGATCATTCAACTTTGGTTCAAGGGGCTCAACGTGCTTCATTGAACCATTGAACTGGTTCAACAGATTGGTTCAATCATTTGGTTCAACGCTTAAGATCAATGCTTTGGTTCACAAGAAGGTTCAATGTTTTAGTTCAAAGGCTTGGTTCAATGGTAAAAGCGAACAAGGAAAGACCCGATGACTTTTGCCGAAGATGGTGACGTCTCGAAAGCCATCAAATTTAAGCAAGCAAACTAGCCATTGGGTGATGGCCGCATGAACATCAAATTTAACGTAGTGAAATATCCATTTGTTTTTAAACTATTTGATCATCAAGCATGGGAAAAGCCCAAGGAATGCAGTGACCTGCTAGAAGATCACCCTCAAGGGCCGAAAGAGCCAGAAAGAGACAAGGCAGGGAAAAGACAAAAGTGCCAAGAGCATGGAGTAGGTAGATAATTTCAAGTGGTGAAGGGAAGTGCTGATGCAAGAAATTACTCCAGTAGATGACACAGTGCCTGTGAATTAACCATTAGAAGGCGCAAATAGCTAGCAGTGCAACCGGTTTTCTTCATTTCACATTTATGAGTAGACAAACCGTGTAATCACCTTGAAGAAGCAGCCTTACAAGTAGACAAAGGGTGTAATAGCATTGATGTTTTGAGTGGTTTGCTCTTCCCAATGCTCATAAGGCACATGGGCCACTGATAAAAAAATGAGCGCCAAAATCTTTCCCAAAAAGCGCCAAGTTTCTCATTCTCTTTTTATATATTATAATTTTCTCATTTTGAGAAGGGATCCACTCTCAGCCTTAAGGTAAAACTCTACCCAAAAATCTCTCAGGCTTGTAAGGTAGAGCTCTGATAGAAATTTACCTTGAATCGAAACATAGCATTTTTACCTCCATTCTAAGTTTTCCATTTATAGTATGTGTCTATGCCTTGATTTTGTATTAAGTCATTTTCTTAATTCTTCTGCAGAACGATTTCAACACATCTAGTGCATTTTTGAGTTTTCCTTTTACAAGTCTGTCAAAAGTGTCCCTAGAGGAGTATAGGTGAAGTGGATAGGCTGTTGCAGTGCGTCTCAGAATGCCTCTAGTAGTTATTCCATCCCTGTATCTCCACGGACCTCTGACCCACTAATGCAGAAGGTTCTCTCATGATGGATGAAGTGTATAGGTGCTTCTTTTGGTGAAAAGTGTATGTTCGGGCCTGAGTGGGTCACATTTTTTCTGGTGTATCACCTCTTTTCCCTTTTTAGGTTAGTTTTTATTTTCAGCATCTCTCTCTCCCTTTTCATCCCCCCCCTTTTTTTTACATTTTATTGGTTAGCAGTAGGAGAAACCAGGGCCTAAATGATACATCAGAGGGAGCTAGCCCTTATTTAGAGACTCTCCCCTCTAGCTTCGCTAGTCCCACAAGAGAGGGGAGTTTTCATTGTTGTGTGTGGAAGGTAGGAGCTCAGCCTCCTGCCCCAAGTGCAATCCACTGCATCAACAGTTACCACTAAAATGTCGTGCCCATTGGGAATGCCTTAAGTAGTCAGTATGTTACAATTCTAGTTGATGTGTCTGTGGGCCCCATGAAAGTAGTTTACTCTCCTTACTCATTTTTATACCATCATTCCTTTAACTTATGTTAATATTGACGTGTAATGTTGTTGGATGAGAAAATTATAAGTTAACATCAGTTGAACATATTATACTCCCTGACTAGGAAAATTAAAAATTGAGATTATACTAGTGCATCATTCCCCTATTCTAGTTCGATGTTTGTAGGAGAATTACAGAGGAAGATACATACTCTATTTGTAGGAACATTACATAGGAATCCCTTATCGTATTTTTAGGAACATCATAGAGGAAGCTATTTATCATATTTTTAGGTTGCTTACCCTACAAAAAAATTAAAATGACTATAGTGGTAACATTCTCTAACCCTAAATAGAAATCACCTTCTAATAATAGCACAACATTGGCAATGTTCAAATTAACACTATAATTAGCATCAAACATGTAAATAGAAATCACCTTCAAATAATAACACAAAACTAATATAATTTTTTCTATTTAAGATTAGAGAATGTTACCACTAAAATGACATGCCCATTGTCTATGCCATGATTTTCATTTACAAAATTCCCTACAAAATTTAGTAATATTTTCTTTATAAAATATAGTTTACACTATTATTATAGTGCCCAGGATTCAATATCATTTAAAGCTTATTTTAATATCTAATAATGAATCTTCTTACCCTATTTCAGAGATTCTAAATCACTAAATGCATCAAAAATAGAAATAATGGTGATGAATTTAGGTTTCACAACATTCTCATGCATTTGGCAAAAGAGCTTGAATGCCCCATTTGAACACCCATATTGTGAATATGCAAAAAACTATCTCTAAACCTAAATAAATAACACCTTCATATAGTACTAAAAAATTGGTAATATTTAAATTACCACTATAACTAACATCACACATGTAAATAGAAAACACCTTCATATAATAGCACAAAACTATTACATAATATTTTTATTTAGTGTTAAATAATGTTACCACTAAAATTACTTGCCCATTGTCTACACCATGTTTTTCATTTAGAAAATGCCATCCAAAATTTGGTCAGATTTTTATTTATAAAATACATCTTGCATTGTTATTACAATGCCCAAGATTCAATATAATTTAAAGTTTGTTTTAATACCAAAAAAATGAATCTTTGTGCCCTCTTTTAGATATTTTAAATCACTAAATTGTCTAAGTGTTTTTAAAAAATAATATAGGTAAGTGTGAAATAATTATATTCCTCAAAGATTATACCAACCTAAACCTTTAAAACATGGTTTAGGGATTCCTCAATATTATTTAAACACATTTTTATTTGTTATTATTGTGACTCCCTAGATAATCATGATTGTGAAACGTAACAACATTTAAAAGGTTCAAAAATTATTTAACATTCTAATTAATCAATTTGTATATTCAGAAATCATTACAATCCATAAAAACACATTTCTTTTAGAAATCCTATCAAATACTCTACTTGCAACTAAATAGGGCTTTAAAAATTTACTTGATAATGGGTTTGAATGATAGTGTTTGGTGTCTACGGGTGTCAAGTGTAATTATTAGTGCCTCCACATCCATGAAAGAGATTGTTTATTTGCATTATTGTGTTTGGTAATTGAAACAACTATATTAACATGGGATTAGATGTAGTCGAGGTTGAGGGGGTCATGAGATTCAAATTATGATTTTTGAAACTGAAGTATTTTTCCATTATTAAATTGTATGCATCAAAGTGTTTTGGTGCCCATCAAAAGAGGAATAATGGACTAAAAAAAGGTACAAATCATTATTAATGGAAGAAAAAACCAAGATGTGGAGGTCAACTACCAGCATGTCATTCCACACTAAACATACCAATTAATTATGCTCAATGCTATTACACTATGTTCCTAGGATCCTTATCATTGTTTAACACCCACCTTTTGAAAAAGCATTTATTTGAGAAGAAAGGAAATAAAACTACTAAAATAAATTCATTATAGGTGTTAAGTCCAAACTTCCATCACACATGCCTCTAATTAGGGTAAGAAACATCGAGACCACCTAGAGTTTACTTGGGGTTAATTTTATAAAATATAAATTTAATGGAAAAAATTTAGCTATATGAAAAATATGCCAAAATTCATACTTTTAGTTGTTATATTTTCCATATGGCATATGTATATAACTTCAAAACACATGTTCAATGTGATTAAGCCTCAGATAAATTAGTCATGACCCAATATGGAACAACTCCTTGCATTACTCTTCCTATCAGTAAAAAAATATGGTTGTCTTCTATTACATTTATTTGAAAATAATATATATTTTATAAAGTTTGATCCATGTTAAATTTTAATAAAATCAATGGACATATATAAACTTAATCATCACATAATAAAACCTTAATAGGAAATTAGGTGAATTTTTTGTGTTCTTACAATTTTGGTTGTCATTTTCAAATTTTCAGTCATGGTGATATTATTTAGGCATGTTTTCCATACATTTTATGATTAAGAAGCATATTTTTTATCTACTAACAATCTTTGAATTGATAATATAAATAATTTTTGTCAACACATATTTCTATTACTTATAGTTATTAAGAAACTCCAATATAAGAAAGATGACAATGTATTCATTTTTGTATCTATATTTTTTTATGACAGAGTTGATCAAAGTACACATTACCAAGTAGCCCCTAGATTTCAAGATCATTATTGAAAGGTAATTGAATGTCATTCAAGGGATCCTGGTGGATCAAATATAGGAATTAATTTCATGTTACAACAAGGCTAATGACTTTATGGAGGAAGATAAGAACTTGGTGAACAAAATTATGAAGTTACTAAGACCCTTGTCGGTGACCCCTTCTCAAACTACTACCACTGATCTAATTCATGACATGTAATTCTAGTAGGGAGTCCAAGCCTTCATCCAAATCATCAAGGATGAAAACCAAGTCCAATCAAACAATTTTAGTTCAAAATTCCTTAATGTCATCCTCACCATAGGGGAGCAGATTGCAGAGGCATGGTGCATACAAGAGGTCACCATCAGAAGTGATAAAGAATATGATATATTGGTTGAACAAGAAGAAGAGAGTCTAATGAAGCCCACAATGGATTTTGAGTTAATCAAATAACAATACACCAAGGTGAAATACTTCCTTCAGCCTAAGTGATCAAGGGGGCCAACCAGCCCAAGAGTGAAGTCAAAATTATTATTTTGTAAATTATATATGCTAGTTTGTTAGCATATATTAATCTTTTGATCTAATAGGTGCCTAACGGCCATATGTACTATAGAATTATTTATAAAATGACATTTGTCCTTACCTTTTTAAAAGTTTGAAATAAAGATGACTGGTACACTACCTATGTCTTCTATAAATAGGCAAGTGTTACCATTTTTAAAGGGAGGGATTTTGAGTAATTTTATACTAGAGCAATTAATACAATTGGAATTATACAAAGATTGTCTAGTGTTGTGTTATATTGTTTATGATTTCTCTCAATTTCAATTGGATGTCTTATATTTGAATGGTTCTTGGATAGATGACCTATATTTCATGTTCATGAGGTTTTTGGTTTGTGTTGTGCGAGACTAATTGAAGGATTCTAAGTTTACTTCATTTTATTTACTCTGCATTTGAATGTTCTAATGAAATTTAGATTAACATAGAAAAATCTTTAAATAATCTTGAATTTTACTCATGATCTTTATATTTTCCTTTGAATCTTGCTTGATTTTTGGTGAATCTTTAGTTTATCCTATGTTGCATCACTAATTGGTTGAATGTATACTCAAATTGAATAAAAATTTGTCATTATGTTTGAAACTAATTTTTGTAATCACGTTTCTTCTTTGCGTTACCCTACCTTTTGCTCATTTTTTATTAGCGATCACTTTAGTTCAAAGATCATGGTAAATATTCACTTAGATTAGCTTAGAGTTAGAAATCTTGATCAGGAAGACTGTAAGGACTTAGACCTTGGTGGCTTCCAACCACCACATCAAACAAATTTTGTGGGTAGCTCTCATACTTTGTCAACTATTCCACCATAAACATACTACTTGTCACAAACTACAACTCATGCCTTGGAATCTTGTAATACTAAAATGAGAAGTGTACATCAACACTAAGGAACACTCTATAGAGCAATTAGAAGCATCAACACTACCAACTATTATACAAGATGGACTAAAGTCAAAGTAATAAGGAATAATAAAATTAAATAATTTATTACATTCCTATAAGAATATATTGTAACTCAATTTAGGTCTCTTATGAGACTTATTTACGATAACAAACCAACTTTCCAGTTAGCTAAATTGAGTAAGTGGGCTTACTAGAATGGAATTACAATGAAGTTATCCTCAAACTATTATCCTTAGGGAAATGGTTTGGTATAATCCAAAAATAATAATTTGTTACATTCCATAAATAAAACAATTGATCAAAACCCACACAATTGGCATGTGTTACTCAAATATGCTTTATGGGAAGACAGACTAAGGCACAAATAAAGATTTAAAAATTACCCTTTCTTGCTTGTTTATGGAGTGGAGCCATGTTTCCTAATGCATCCAAAATAATATCACTTATTAGTTCATACAATAACACATGGAAGTAGATCCAATAAATCAATCTAGATTGTTGGACTTTCTTTAATTAGAAGATAAACAAGATGAAGATATACAAAATTTTAACAAATCTCAATCAATTATAAAGAGATGGTTTGATAAGAGAGCATAAGTGAAATCATTCTATGTTTTAGAATTGGTCTTATTATTAAATAAATCACATGATAAAATAGGTTAACATTATAAGTTCAATCCGTTATGGATTGGTCGTTACCAAGTTTTTCAGATTTTGGGATAGAATGCATTCAGACTGGGAGATCTTGATGCAAGAGAAAATAGAAAACAAAGACCATTTTAGTGTTGAAGTTATATATGTTTGTTAAAAGTATTTTTTGGCCCTTTTAATTACTTCGAAGTCTTTAGGATTCAATTTTATGAGTGTTTGAGGTCCTATTGGTGTTTCCCACTAAAAGTGATATTTTGAATATTTGAAATTGTAAAAGACCTAGTGAAGGTTATAATAGGTGTTTCAAGAAGTAAAAAGGATGTAAAATGCATAATTAAAGTCCTAAGGGTCATAAAGTATTATGGTATGTCAAATAGATAGGTAATTTGTGAGGTGATCTTAAAATGTCATATGTAGGTGACTATATGAAAAATATTATGTTTATAGAAGGTGGTGGAAGAGTCTTTTTTTGTAACCACCCCAAAACCAATGTATATATGGCATGAGAATGGTAATTTTAGCATGAGAGGAGAGTATGAGGAGAAAATAAAGAGCTCTGAAGATGAGAACAGGGAGCAATAAAGTATACTGTGACACTTTCTAAGAATGGACTATATTTTATAAATATTGGTGTTGTAGATTAATAGAAAAGAATTGTGTTTTGTGTGTTCAATCTCCCATAAAATTATATTAATTGTTTTTAATTATATTTTTCTTCTGAAATCCCTATAGGCTTTGTAAATATCATTCTTAATTGTGGTTGCAGGTTTGAGAAATGCATTGTAGGTTATAGTCACAAAAGAGAAGGATTTAAAGAAGTTGATGAAGATTGTTAAGGAAATAACTTCCATGATAAAATAATCCCAAATATTTTTTAATCATTTATATATCATGGTTATTTAATATGGTGTTTGATAGTGAAAGATACTTAGGTAAATCTAAATCTATCCTCAAACCCTGTTACACACTTGAGACAGTCAAGACTGGTATGAAATTTTATGTTTCTTGAACTATAGAATATGATTATGCTTAAAGATGGATGGTAAGTAAGAGTATCCTTGATTTATTGGTAATTTTTATTTTTTTAATTTAAGTCTCATGATAAATATCCAATACACAGTCCATAACTAAATAGATCCCTAATTGTACAGTTATAACCCTGTTTGCTCAATCAGTATGTAATGAAAGAAGGTGTGTTTGAAAAAGTGAATGATACTAAGTTGTTTGAATCTTGTTTACACAAAAATATAAAAATTTATAATAATAGTCCATTTTAATTATGTGATCTTCTTTGAAATACAAACAGACCACTAATACCATTACACAGCCCTTTAAGAAGACAGAATTCTATATTTTGCATTGTTATGAGCCTAAATGGATTGGTTAAGGATATTTATTCATTTAGGAAGGTGTACATGGCTAGTAAAAAACTTTTAAATGTCTCAATTTTGTTTTAAATTACTCTAATCTAAAGATATGGCATTTTAACCCCTTTCAGCCTATACAAATCACAAACTATGGTTTTGAAACAAAAACCTAAATAACTTTATTCTAACCATGGGAAATTGAATAAAATTTATAAACATATGTATTTTGATATGAGGATAAGGATTAAAAAAAAATAATAGGTACAATATGGTATGGTACATATTTGAACTCTAAGCAAGTGCATGAAGGCTAGAAGGCCTAATTAATAAGGTGGTTCCAAAGGAAGAAGTATCTACACAAGGATTTTGGTGATGAAAATTCATGGTAAGTAGTAAGAAGATAGAGGGTGTCAAAATATAGTCTTAGATAATTTATATGACTTATATAACATCCTATCCAAATATATTTGTGAAAAAAAAAGGCTATAAGGGAGTTGGCTCACTATTGAGTTTGAGGTGTGTAAGTTTGAAGAGTGAGTGAGAGGTACAAAGGGGTTGAGACAAGTGTGCTATACTATAGGGAATTCATCCATGGTGGTAGGTTGTGTTCATGAGACCAATACAAGATTTGATGTTTTAATCCTTGAAGAGATTGACTAGAGTGAAGTTAGTGAGTGAATGAGAGAAGGTGAGGAAAATGAATGAAATGTGATAAGTGGATGAATGAGATAATTATGGAGGATCTAAGGACATTGATATTTTTTTTCAAAAGGTAATTAGTCAGCAGGGACATAGCATAAGATGCTAACAAGCCTAGTGAAAGATGAAAGACTTTTGTTGTAGATTGAAGCTAAGGAATAGAGTAATACATTTACAAGTTTTGATTTCACTTCAAGATCAGAGTCAGGTATGATGAGTTTGAGGATTTTCTCATAACCCTCTACATCATATCTCTAAGGTAAGTACTTGAAATATTAATTCATGGATACTTTATCTAATACCATTTTTGAATGAAGATACTAGGTTTCATTTATGTATAAATTTTGTATATAGTTTCCTATTTTTGTAGTTTGTGTTTAATATTTTCCTGATTTCTTTAGTATAGTTTGATTTAGTTTGTTTTGTTTTAGTTTATTTCATGTGTTGTTATTTTTTCCGTCCTAAATTTTTTAAAGTTGTTTAGTAGTTTGACCCTTTAGTGGTGTGTAGTGTTTTGACAGTATTAAAAAGTAATGGTGTGCCCTTATGCTCTCGTAGGCAAGGAACTTATAATGGTTGAAAATAAAGTATGAGAGTTTCCAATTATTTTTGGAAATTAGAATGTGAATCATCCTTGAATAGTTACATAGGCCACTATAATTTTATTTACACATTTTTAGAATTTGAAGGCTAGTGATTCAAAACAAAATGTGTGAATTTTAGAAATGTTTCATTTTTTATTGAAGCCATCAAACTGCACTCAATTTAACATTTGAATTAAAATGTAAACATTGAATTGATTTAAAACTGTATTAATAGTTATTAATTTTCTTAATCTATACATACCCCATACTTATATTTTCACATGGGAACCCTCTTGCTTTAGCATAGATATTTTATGTTTATGTTCTTGCATACTAGTAAGACTTCATTTATGAAAACATTTGTCTTGTGTTTCATAGTTTGAAATGTTTTTTCAGTTGTTAAATTGATTTATTTCACTTAAAATTATGCTTGTTCAGTCATGTTTTCACTAAAATATAGCTTTTTTTGCCTTCATGGGTTTCAATTTTAGAAAATCTCATGTTTGATCAAGTCTAGTTTACTTTTTCACTAGTTTGGATTAAGTTATTTCATGCTTTCTTTACATTTATTTATTCATACTTAGATGGAATTTGGTTTTTGACTAACCTAATGATTATTTCCCAAGTATAATTTTTCTTTATTTTATTTGTAGAGATCTCCCAAAGCCATTGATTTTCATCCACATGTCAAAATCTTATCAACTTGGATAACTCCACAGTCAAATATTTTTAAAAAATGACTAAGTCCTTTTGAATATTCAAGGTCCTAAGAATCAAGCCACATTGCATAACCTCATAACCTTAGAACCCTAAAACCTTGGGGACACTAAGGCATTAACTTGGGAATGAATCAACTATGTAAAGCTCTATGGCCCTATGTACCTAAGATTGGGCTATGTGTCACTATCTCATAAGCCCATAAGCTCAAAAGATTGACATAATTAACCTAGAATCTTATATCATTAGTAGTATTGATCCATCAAAGTATGAATATCCTAAGAACCTAAGAAGAAGCCATATGGCAATGATGGAGGTAGACAATGAGGTGATTACTAGGAATGTTGATAGACTAAAAATTGGTATAGGTGGGACCTAATAAGTAAAGCCATAAATTCTAGCAAAAGAGAAGTAGCAAAGATCCAAAAAGGTGACAATTGGAATCAAACCAAACACATAAGTTTCCCCCTTAGTGATAAACATGTGGATGTCTAGATAAGAAAACATAAGCCAAAATCTGATGGCCAAGGCAAAGACCAATTGATGTACAAGTGATAGCTTGTTTCTAATTGAAATCAAAGATATCAAATAGAGGAGAGCGAGTGACTATAATGCATAGACCTGAGCATTAGAACCTATATTTAGTTAAAAATAACATGCACCAAAGATATGGTGAGTTGATCACAAGAGAAAATGAGCATGAATATGGTGATGCTTGGAGCATGGGTAAGTATTGTTCATAGCTCCAAGGTATAATTGAACTAAAGAACATGGATATCAATAGGTTCATCAAGAGAACTGAATGCATCTATTTATATGATTGGAATAATCCATTATTCTAATTTTTCCTAGTCATCAACATTTAATAAGACATGGCACATATGGAAAGTGATCTATTATTATCTTGAATATAAACATGATAAATGGGGAACATGCAAATTTAATGTCGAGATGGACCAATACCTTAATCATTTGGATTAATCCAAAGTGAGGTGGTTGCTTATCATTGGGTTTCTTGATGGTTGATAGAAGAAATTAAAATATCACACAGTGTAATTTTGATCATTAGAGATTTGAGTGCATTGAATATTGAATCCAATTTCATCCCAAAAGTTGTATATGAAGTTGTGACATGATTATATTGGTCTTATCTTCTTCCTTATTGATGTGTTATCACAAAAAATTAAGTTTTAATTAGTTATCTCAATTAATGTTTGTATCAAGGCCATTTAATTTATGGTTGTGCATCATAGCCATGATGGAATAATATTGTATTTATAATAAACATTGCTTACCATTGTAATGGTCAGTAAATTTAATCCCAAAACACTGTAAGAGTCATGCCAAGATTACACCCACTATTCTATCATGCTTTATTAGCTTTGATCATCTTCCATGGTTGACACATTTAAAGACCCAAACTCTATGGACGTTGAGCCAGGATTTCACCTATCCTTCCTATTAGTTTTGTCTTGATGGTTTACCAAAGATCTTGATTTGAGAATTAATCTATGAAAATAAGTTTTCATGATGTTATTGGTGTGAAAGTGGATATATAATTAAATTATGTAAAAATTAGTTTAATTGGATTTGAGATCTCAATCTTGTTATCTTGAGGCTTACATTAGTCATAATGTGAAAATAGATGTAGGATAATATATTATATTTATTTTGAATAAAGTTCTAGATTTCATGTTCACATAATTTTTCTTTGAGTCTTGCTCATTATGATATTCTAGTTTGTGCATGCTAGACTTAATGCCCAATGATTTTATTATAGCTAACACTAATTTAATTTTCAGGTAGTGGAAGACCTATCCCAATAGAGATTAACCTCTTTGTTTTCTTACTCTTTCCCTGTCTTTTACATTTTTTATGATAAAGGATCTACCCATTCCATTGAAAATAATCCATTTGTAGAGGATACCAATTTTGAGAACCTGAATACCTTGAGTAGATCAATTGAACCTTCGGTGGAAATAATTTCAGCCTAATAGAGTTGTGTAGCTCACGTACAACTCATTTTATTCTCTTAAAAATTACATATTTGAGTTGTTATTACAACTCACACACATAAAAATTACCCACATATACACATATGAATTACTAATACCTAACATTCCCCCCTTAGTGATGAAATAGGGTGAGGGTAAACATTAATATTGATAGTAATTATCACTTTGATGAGTAACTTCTTCATTATCAGAAGGGGAATTGATTTATAATTGATCACTTTATTTTTTTTTCATTTTAAAACCTAGTCACATGTTTATATTTTTTAGAATAAGTGTTGGGATTATTTTTGGGAATGTCACTTTTTATTCTGTTGCTAAAACTTTGTTTCTTTTATTAATAAATGTGGATATAATGTTTGCAAATCTTGGATTCATTTTGCTTAAGGTGAACGCCATATTGGACATATTATTGGGCATGTTGTTCAGAAATATGGATTTTGCATTGTTTTCTTTGATTTTTTCATTTATTCCTACTAATTGGTTTATGAGAGAATGTAACTTGCATATGTGAGATACTATATCTCTACCTTATTCCAATTTTAACCCATATAGTTTTTTCTTCATAGTTACTTCAGCACTATCAGATTGAGATCCAAATAATGTGTTTAATGACTCCTAGATTTATTTATAAGACTTTTTGAAGTACACATAATGTAAATAGGGGTTTTTTGAGCTGAGAAAAATAATGGCTAAGGATTTATTATCTTTGACCTTCCATTTTTGGAGCTCATCGACATCAATTAGTCTTTCCATAATGTCATCAACAATGTCCCAAATATCTTCTACAATCAACAACAACTGAATTTGGATTTGCCATGTATAGAAGTTTATTTCATCAAACTTATTAACAAGATTTAGTTTCTCTATATCCTCCCCCAACAATTTTGACTTAGAAGACATCAATTTCAACTGATAATGCATCCTTACAATAGTGACTACTATAATTGATAATGACACAAACTATCTTGACATTTTTGAATTTGAAATGTAATGTTATACAAGTAACAAAACAAAATACTAAATACTATAAAGACAAAACTATAGCACTCTAGACCTATAATACCAAAAATTCAATATAATATTAAACTAAAAACTCATAAGACTCAATTTTTAATCTATAACCTTAGATTTAAAAATAACACTATAAGCATTGACTAAAAAGAATTAAAAAACTACATATGACTTAAAACTACCTAACAACAAATTAAATGCTTTCAAATTAAATGTATTTAATATTCATTTTAAATACTAAACTCAAAAAACATTGGACTTATATCTAGTATTACCAAACTAAAGACAAAACTAAAAAAACATATAACTCTAAAATAAATTAAAAACAAAACCTAAAACCATAATCCACAAGCCAATATTATGGGTTGTCAATAGTTTTTTTGTGGAGCTTGAGGTAATTTAGTGAATGATAGAGGAGAGGGATGTTGTAGATGGCTTCAACCAAGTAGTCAAGGGAAATTTTTATTGATAAAATTGTGATACAAAATAACCATGGGTAAGAGCAATATTGTAACTCAAGAGGAAGGATGTCGATGATTGGGATATGAGGAAAATGCCATGGAGAGTTATTGTATGTGGTCAAGATAGAAATGATTATTTATATTAATCAAATTATGGTGATGGTGGCATAAGTTTGTCATGGATTCCCTATTGGATGGGTCATCATTGGGTTAGGGAGCTCACAGCCATGTTTATAAAGAGCAGTTTGAACCCCAAATGTCAAATGTTGAGGGTGCACTCAATGTTTGGAAAAGAGCAAATCTTATCTTATGGAGGCTAAGCTAGTGTGCTCACCAATGTTAAGGTGAATTCCTCTAATACTCATTTAATTTTGAAATGTTTAAAACTAAGGTGAGTGAAACCCTATCATTTCCACATTGTTGCAGAAGACAACTCACCAATTCAAAGTACCAACCCATAATTTTATGCTATAGTAGATTGGTAGAAGGACAATGATCATAGGTAATGGTTTGATCAAAACAATGATGGAAACATTGAAAATATGGAATTGAAATGTAAGATGCAAATTGATCCAAAGTAACATATATGCAAAATGAAAATCACTTCGATTGAAAGAAATAATCAAACTAATTTAACTTTTAAGGAAGTTATGGAATGTAAAACCCTATGTTGCTAAAGTTCTAGAATAATAAATTAGGGGATACATATAGCAGTATCAATAGCCTCTGATTTGTAAAATAATTGATTTTTTTGTCTAGCTTATAAATAGTAATGAATTATAAGATATGTACTTAGCTAGAAATTGACTAAGACAAACAAGTGATATGATGTAAATTGGTATATGAATTATGCAAGGTGTCTAAACAAAAATTAGGAGTCATAAACCCTCCTAGGCAATAGTATAGTCCCATGGATAGTAGCATACTATGCCAGTGTCTTTTATGCCACACTAGTGACCTTTTGGCAGTAGAGATAGTGAGCTTCTGAGTGGACATTCACTTAAATCTGATAAATTTATACCTGTGTAAATGGATGTTGGTTCATTGTCTATTCTCTATTTTGATTGATTTCAATGCAAAACCCTATGCCTCCATATTTTTTAGGGTATTTGAGGAGCACAAGTAGAAAAAGAGTGAAATTAGTAGGGTAGACTGGGTGTGACCTCATCACCCCATATGTTGAGCATTGCCTCCATACAAATACCTCAAAACGAGTGTTGATGTGGGTTTTATACACACCCTAAAAATTCCTATGAGGTTGCCTCTAACATTTTATGATTAGTTAATATACTCACTCCAAGGCATGAGTTATAGGGTATTAAATTTTATAACAACCTATTGGTGGAATAATAGTGAGTGACACATATTGTTTACCATATGTGAACTAGCTATGTGTGAACCTAGATCTACTTGGAGTGGGTGCAAGGATGATGACTCTAACTCAGGTGGGTAGGATTTCAAAAGAACTTCAAAAAGAGGGAAAATTAAGGTAGAAAAAAGAGATCATGGACAACCATGGATAAAGCCTTTCAAAGCTAGTATTTGAACTTCGATAGGACAAGGAATCTAAACTAATAATTGTTTCAAGATGATGTAGCACACCAAAAATAAAATGTAATGAATATTCAAAGGAACCATACCATAGTATACTCAAATATGTAAAAATGAAAGGTTATTTAATTATCATATTGTTATTGCACATCTACAAGAGGGATTATGATAAACATGCAAAAAAAATTCAAATTAGATATAGTAAAAATGAATAACTATATTTAAAATAGATAAATGATACACAATCAAAACACTAGGATACTTTTATTATGTAACATCTCAATTAATCCACATAATTGGAGAAGAATTGATATTTAAACATAGAGATTAAGTCAAGAAGAACTCTTTTGAATTTCCTATTAGTCTAAATAGCCAAAATTATCCTCACTTTGAGACCAGAAGGTTACATGTATTTATAAGCTTGGGATTATGAAGACCTCACCTCTTCAAGATTTGCCTAAAATTACAAGTTCAAAATAGAACCCTTCATTCAAAATCATGCAAAGATGCATGTAAAATGATAATGCCCAGAATAGACTTTCCATCTATAAATATAATATACATGTATAATGAATAGTTGGTAAATAAATTCCCACCTTGGTGATAACATTCAAGTACATACTCATTCCTAAATAAAAGTGTTGATGTGGAACCATTAACTAGAGGAGTTGATGGAGTAACTACAGCTAAAACTGAGGCAAGGACTAAGATCTTTATGAATATGGGGGGAACTAACATTTAGTTGTGTTCTTGGGACCACCTAAAAGTTGAATCCTTATCTTTTACTTCTTCACCTAGTGCATAAGATGCATCAAAAAATTAAACTAAAATTTCAAATTTGAGTAACTAATGCTTTAAAATTGTGACTGCATCAACCATAAATCTTTCATATTTTGCCTTTGAGATATTGAGTTTGGATACTAGAGCCTCTACTCCCATTACCCTATCCTTAGTAAAACTAATCAATTGTAATACTTCTTTGGTTTTATAAACAGTCCCTTCAACTTCTTACCTAAAGTTTTCAGTAGTTGAATGGAGAAGATTATCAAAATTGGGCCTATTAACAAGCTCCCCAGCTTGGGTGATCACAATGGTGACTCTCATATCTCCCAAAATCTGCAATGCCTCACTCTAATGACTAATAAAAATTCTCAATATCTTCTTCATTTGTTTATGCCAATTTAGGGAAGCATCGTTCTTGGCAATCACATAGTTCAAACACTAAGAAGCATTCATGTTGGTCATGAGATTAAATTGGTCAAAAACACTAAACTTTGAGCACTAAACTAGAAAATCCAATCTTCTTTATATATCATTCATCTTATTCCATACTATAACATTATTTGCTCTATTGGCTTGACTGCCTACCCTAGAAACCTTGATGTTTTACAAAATATGGTAAAACTTAGGAGTTGCATGTTGAAAATTAGTAATAACTTCCTAAGAGGCCTGAGTGATTTGAATTTGTTTCCATATTTTGTAGGCCTCCTTAGTATTATGGTGCATTTCTTTCATTACCTCCCCAGTGGAATCTACAAAAGTGTTGAGATCCTCAATATATTTAGTAGGATCATTAGGATTTCTCTTAGGCTTATTTTATAAAGAGAACAAGTTCTATTTATTCAAATTCCACTTCACCTTTTTTTCTCACATTCACCATTTCTCTCTTACTCACTCTCTGAATAGTCCCACTTTCCTTTTTGAATCGAGTGAAAACTATGGGGAGCTTAGTTAAGACCACATTATCTTTCATATCGAACATTATACATCTCCTTCACCTATACAAGAACAATAAGTTCTATTTCTTTTTCCTGAGTAAGATCTGAGGATGTAGAAGGTGGAGTGGTCATTGAAAGGTATGTAATCAAAGTGGTTGGTAGGGAGACACTCATATGAAAAGTAAATTGAGGAAGTTTCTAGAAAACCATCTCCCATGGGGATGTTTCTTTTATAGGCATTACTTATGCCAAAAATATAGTAAGACCTAGGGTTACTTCCATAGTCATTATTAATTTTGGCATGGCCAATGGTTGGGGCATGGGGAGATCTATTTACATTAATTTTTTCTTATAAGTTGGGTGCTTATTTAAAACACAAACTATGAACAAATTCTTAAAATGGACTTCCATAGGAGTCCTTATTAGTTTAGGAGAAGAAAGAATATCTGAATCAACATTAGTACTAATAAAACTAGAAGATATAACCCTAGGAATTACTGAGGTAGACTTATAGTTGGAATGTACACATTATGAACTAAAAAAATAGTAGAAGAGACTACCTCATCAATTTTTTTAATTTTCTCTAATGCAAATTTGGTATGTTATCTTCCACTTCATGCTCTCTTAGACTCAAAGATTTGACATTTTCTAGCTCAACTTATTCATCATCTAGTTGTGTAATTCCCATTTCCTATTTTTCCTCCTCAAAAAGATAATCAACTAGATATATTACTTGTTTAGATTTTTCTTCTTCTTCAAGTTCCATTATATCCTATGTATCATTTTCTTCCTCCTCTTTAATAGTTTAATCTATAATAGGGATACCAAGTGATGGCCTCTCTTTCAGTTTTTTATCTTGGGAGGGAGTAGGAGAGTCCTTGTGCTTCCTTTGATAGGTATAGATGAATGGAGTGGAAGTTCGATGAGATGGTAGAGGGGTTGTATGAAAAACCATGGTAGGAAGTGTAACTAAAGGTGATGAAGTGGAAGACATAAGTATTTATTCAAGAGGATTAAAAGATTGAGGAGAGTCTGGAGTAATTGGTATAGAAGTAAAATCTATTTGTAGGAATCCAAGAAGGCTTACTTGGGTAACTATAATAAGGGGAGGCAAAAGAGTCATCACAAAAATTATCTTCCTTTGCTCAGATAAAGAAAATCCTAACCTATCCCTTGTAGTAGTTGTGTCCAAGACCAATACATGTGAAGGGACTTGAGGACTGGGAAGTCCTCTCAAACTCTCCCTCTTAAGATAAGGATTGGATTCTCTTTGACTACCATATTCATCTAGTTGTTCCTTTGTAATCTCTATTGAAGGGGAGAGAGGTTGATTATGTGGCTAAGAATCTTGTGTTCCAGATGGAGGCCATTTCTAACTCCATGCATTCTGTACCTCTTCTTATATTATCTCAAGGTTTTATTGCAAGGCTTAGGAAAGTATCATAGACATTGATTTATCTTTGTCCATACTTTTGAATCATCTGAGGCATTTAGGAAGATCTGATCATGATCATATGCCTAGTGATCATATGATATATGCACCTTCTTTTTCAAAATGGATTTTGTAGAGAGGATTACAAAGCAAGTTAATTAAACATTAGTCCATAAATAATTAAAATGTATAAAGAACTAACTAACTAAGCCTATCTATTCTTATCGAAATTACAAAGGATAGAGAGAAACAAAATGAAAGAAAACAACATCATATTACCTTTCCAAATGAATTCACCATACTTATGTGGCTCAAAAGCATGTTCTCCCTTAATCAAGCATCTTTGTCTTTATCAACAAAGGTGGCAAACTCCTCCAATGTCTCAAGAACACTCCATAAAACCTAGGCTCATGATTCCAAATCACTAAACTATCCTATCAATGAAGCTTGAAAACAAAATCAATGATCAAATTTAAAAGATTGTGGAAACAATTTAACATTATAACTTTGCAATATTCAAGCTTAAAATTCATGTCCATGGCCTCTCTATTTATAAATTTTTGAGATTGGTTAGGATCAACCATGACCATCTATCTGAAGATTGAGATGTGTGGCCATGGATAATCTTAATATTTGGAATTAAACTCATAATTATATTCATCATGACCTTAGTATAAGGGGCATTGAAGAGGCATGGGAGGCATTAACTAGGCATGGGTGACCCATAATCCTAATATTTGTGGCATTTATGGCCTAGGGATGTCTTCCCAAGAAATGATGTCACTTAATGAGTGATTCAGTTAATAGGAATCAATTTTTATTTTAAATATTTAACAACTCTCATGAAAAATTCACTTAAGCTCTTGATTTAGATTAATTAGCATTAAATAAGGTTAATCCACATTTGTGCAATTATTTGAAAATTGGCCCTCAGTTAGTCAAAATGGTCAGAAAGTCATATTACTAAGTTATAATTTGACTCAAAAATAATTAAAAGGTGATGTTAGATGTGTTAAAACTGTATTTCCATTTAGGATGTTTCTAACACAAAATAACAAAGGTACATGGTGTGTACCAATGAATTTATGAGAAAAAAATGATCCAGAGCATAAAAGGCAAAATCATTATTTTGACTCGAAATGAATTGATCAAAGTTAGCTGACCCATAAATTGTATTGCCCCATTTAGGGATAATTTGACCTAAATTGGCACTTATAAATGACAAGTTTGAACCATTTAGTGTGTTTTATGGATTTTGACCTAAAATGTGCATTTGAGTGCAATTCGAGTATGATTGACAATTTCAACACAAATGGTGTTAGAAATTAGATGTCTATAGATTTGAGGTACCCCCTTATTTTTATCCTAGGGTCTTATTCCCTAAAAGGTGCAAGCTATAAGTTATATTGTGTTATAACTTTACCAACTTGAATAAAATGTGACATGGTCACATATTTATGTTTCCCAATGCTTAGATGAGTCTTGAAATAGTAGGCCAAATATCATTAACCTAATTCCTCATCAATGTTATTAAATACCTGATATGTTATTTCTTATTTTGTTATAGTGTCTAGAAAATGATGTGGTAGTAGAAAAGGAGCAGTCCTGGTGCCTTCTACTCAGATGATGGTTACATCTAGGTATAACTAATAATCTCCCATTTCTCTTAGGATCCTTGTCATGTTTTTTGATAATATAGGAACTAAGGTGACCTACATTACTTGATATATATGAGGATAGACCTCATTTCATACCCTTATAATTTTGTTCTTATCCCTATGAATGAACATGAAATAAAAATCTTCTCCAACCCTATTTTCTAAATATTCATCTGAGGGTTGCCACTCCTAACCATAGGGATTGTAAATTGTAGGCATCATTGTATCTAGTAGGTAGGACATCATGTAAAAATTAACATCTTCAAGCCTCCAATAATGGTAGAGCACCTGTGATTTTAACCATATATTTATAATCTCCCCAAGTGTCACCAATTGGTTAGATGACAGGAGTATATATAATCATGGAACCCATATAATCTATTTAAAGGGGTCATGGCTATTACAATTCCAAGTCTAAATTTAATAATATAACTGAAGGATATATCCCCCTTTGGATTCAACCTCTTACCTTTTTTAAGACACTACTTTAACTTTCCATCTATTGTGTTATGTTCAAGCTAAACATTGGTCGAGACTTGATTATAGGTGGTCTCAAGACAAGGAAGCCTAAGGTACCTCTCAAATGCCCTACCTAAAATATAAGGAGAGGCACTATTGAATTTCCTAACATGAATGATATCTCCAAGAATGGTTCTATTTATAAATAAAACTTTTAAGAGGTCAATACATGGCATTACCTTAGGTTTGGTTGTTTCCTGGTGGAGTCCTTGTTCTTTCATGGGTATCAAATCATCAATGTATTACTTATCTTTCAGAGTGAGTTAATCTTTGATATAGTATGACTAGATGGATTCCACATCTTTCTAGAGTGTCGAGTAATGTGGAAATTTAAAATTTAGGGCACTCTTCTCGAATGATATATCTTTATATTTTGTTAATCCCACAAATGAGTAAGGGGAGGGGACTGGGGGATTACCCTATTTTAAATAAGAGGCCATTAGTCTCCTTTGGTCACTATAATTCTTCTAATGTCTCAATTGGTTCATTATGCACTTGCTAACTAAATAAAATTAGGGCTCATTTGGCATTGGGGATGCTCAAAAATGCACTCATTTGATTGAAAGAGAAATGAAAAAGTGAATTTTCATTAGCACATATATATATATATATATATATATATATATATATATATATATATATGTATGTATGTATGTATGTATGTATGTATGTATGTATGTGTGTGTGTGTGTGTGTGTGTGTGTGTGGGTGTGTGTGTGTGTGTGTATATATATATATATATCATTCGTAGGCCTAAGTATTGAATGTATTCATACACATTTAATATAGATAATGAACTTTTTATTTAATGTTCATTTCAATTTTATTGTGCTAGTCAGCTTTACAATGTGCACTTACTTGCCAAATGATAATCATTCATTTATTAATTCTTTATGTTTAGTCATCAATTTTGAGACAACTATCAGCTATTAATTAATTCTCTTCTTTAAGGTGTTTTCAATATTCCCTTTTTATGTTTTGGCCATGACTTCCCTGGATAGTGCCACTTATCAGGTCCTCATTAACCTAGCCCTTTAGATATCTTCACTATGTTGGGTCGATCCCCTGGTGGTGAGTTAGAGTGATCAAGCCATGTGGCCTAATCATGGAGCACAAGAACATGGACCATTGGATTGATTCCACCTTTTGATCACCAACCTTATTATGTATGCAAGTAGCATGATCGAGACATGTGGAATGATATAAGAACCCAAAAAATCATGAAAGATCAAAACCATTAGAATGTAGACCAAAGACCTACTTAACCTTCTCATGGCCATGGATTACCATGACTGAGACATGTGGAATGATCTTAGGTACCTAAAATCATGGAATCTCATAACATTATAATGTAGACCACATAATTGCTCAACATTCCCATTAGTCTTCTTAAATGGGAATGTGTTAAGTGTCGATCACTTGGAATCTCAGAGACTCAAAATCTTGGAACCATTAGCACATGGGAATGTGAAACTATTAATCTTGTTGTTAAATAAATGTATTATACGTGTTTCCATTTTAATGAGAACATTTCATGTGGAGAGTTCACAAATCCCGAGTGACTAAAAGAATTAAAATTTTAATAACATAAAAATCTTGTAAACATCCATATTTTCTAGGACTTATAAATATTGTAATTTTCTAAAGCCTTGAAGGCTTGGAAATCTTGTAATCACCCAAACCTCCGAATGATGTGAGAGTGATGTGTGTCAAAACTATATAGAATTTGATAGTCTGGGCCTGATTGGAGAAGATTAATGATCCTTGGATTTTAATCATACGATCCAAACTATAAAAATTAGGATGTAGAAATATTAGTTCCATTAGCTCACAAATATGAATGTCGATATTGAAATAAAATTCATCAAAACCCAAGTTTTGAAATGACTTAAGATTCCAGTTTAATATTATATTTTCACAGCGTGAACTTATACAATGTTGGATTTATGTAAATAACCCTAGATGACAAATGCATGACAATCGAGTCATATATCTTTAATCTCGTATCTCCCCAAATAAATGGTTTACAATAATGGGTCCCTATTTTAAAAATGTAAAATGGGGGGTGTGTATTAAGACAAAATAAATGGTGATTCAGAGGGAAAATATTGTAGAGTATTTTGAGAACCTAAAATTTCATAAATATATTATGAGAAAACTCCAATCTTAAAAAAGAAAGAATAAAACCTGCTTAGGTTGTAGGATCTTTTTAAAACTTGCTTGTTTACCTAATCAAATAAAAAATAAATAAATTCAACTTCTAGAAAAAACACTTACTTTCTGATGCAACATACTAACCTTCCCATTTGAATTAGTGTGTGATCCATTGAAATCAATTTCTCTTGGTCATGAAGTTGTTGGCAAAACTTGAATAAACACTATAGTGTTAGGATCCACTCCTAAGAGCACAATTTATTACCTTTATATAAGCAACTAAACACGGAATTTAACTAGAAGTAATATGTATTAGAATTCAAAAATAGCACAGAATATGAGAGACAATACAATCTTGTATTAACACTCTTCCAGAAAGAAATACAATGAAGAAATCACACTCTTTCCACACCTCTTGGGCATACATTAATTCTCCCTCAAGAGTTCTTTCTCTCGACCAATTACAACCACAACTCAATAACCGAGTTGTTCCCTCCACCAGTCAGTAACAATACTGTCAGTCCACCAAGTACTCAAAGTACTCCAAGTAGATCTCCTTTGATCTTGCACACCTGCAAATCAATTGATCTTACTTACCATGTAGATCTCCCCTGATCTTGCTACCTACAGATCAACTGACCTTACAATTGGAAGGATCTCTTCCTTGTCCTTGATTACAATACAGCTCCATGGGTCTATTATATAGATCCCATACAAACAATAATTAGACTTCCTAATTACAATAATTAGAAATATAGACTCAAGACTAAAATTACTCTTTTACATGCAAACTAACTGTCCATCTAAAATTAGACCAGTTCTGGAAGCACATGCAAATGCACACACACAGAGGTTGTCGATGTCAATTCATGTCTGACCGATGCCGACTGACCCCTAACTGATGTTAGTTACTGCGTAGTTGAATATGACTGACGTTGGTTGATCAGATCGACATCAATTGCTCTGACACTCATCAACCTCCTCTATTTGCATTAGTGAAACTTTTAGCTCTACAACTTAACAATCTCTCACTTGAAGATAAACAGTTGCATCTATACATGTACCTGTACATCCTCTAATTTTATTTTTTGGCTTGTATCTCTCTTCAAGTTCAATCTTGAAGACCAACAAAAGTTGAATGAAGATTCAACTTCTCTTTTGTTCCCAACTTTGTTAACATTTCCACAGGGTTCTTATGCTTACTAGCCACTGTGACTACAATAACCTGTTGCATCTGAGAAATCTAGCTAACCACCATACCACCAATAGTGAACACGTATTCTATGGTGCTTCTCATATCATAAAATTAACCTACTATATCCGAATCTACATACCCATGTAGAGAAGTGCTTGACCCTGCATAGCATGTATACCTGTTGTTGGTCCCTCTCAGATACCTGAGAATCCATTAAACTACTTTCCAGTACTCCTTTCTCGAATTAGACATAAACTTACTGACAACTCTCATTGCTTGGGTAATATCAAGTCTAGTACACATATACTCAACCTCATCATGTGATTCAGGACACTATTCTGTGAACTATCCAACCATAGGTGTGCTAGCCGGTTCTGCATCCTACATATTGAACCTCTCCACTACCTTATTCACATAATCATCTGGAGACAAAATCAACCTGTGATTTTTCCTGTTTCTAAAAATAATCATGCCAAAGAATTTCTTTGTTGCTTCCAAATCCTTCATGGCAAACCTCTGAACTAATTTTACCCTTCGCTCAGTAACTTCTTGCATGTGTGACCTTGCAACAAGCATATACACTACATATAGTAACAAAATAATGTAGCTAATATTATTCAACCTGGTAAAATAAACATAATGGTCACATTGACATTGACTAAAGCCATGCTTTGTCATACACCTGTCAAACCTCAAACACCATTGTCTTGCAGCCTGCTCAAGACAATATAACATGGCCTTCTGTCTCACCTGTCTATTCTCTTCTTTCTTTAACCTGAGAATCCATTCATCTTTTAGTGCTTTCTTTTCGACTGAAAACTCTACCAAATCTCTCATTTGGTTCTCTTCTAGAGAATCAATTTTTTTATTCATGCCATGCTCCCACTATTTCCTAGATTCTACCTGCATTGCCTCTTTAAAACTTCCTAGTTCTTGACCATCAGTGAGCAACAAGTAGTGTAAAGAAGGGGAATAATGAATTTGAGGCTTACTTACCCTTTTAGTCCTTCACATGGTGTTTGAGACTCCTTGACAGCTTACTATCTACCCAAAATCCATTTTGACAGTGACCGATCTTGGTCACCTCTGGCCGACCTTGGTTTGCACCCAACCGATGTTGATTCCACTTGATCGTCGATGCTAATTCCCTGACTGACATCAGTGTCCACCTGGTCACCGATGTCAGTTCCCTGATCAATGTCGGTATCCACCTGCCTGACACCACCAACTCTGGTCTGCACATGATCGATGTTGGTACCTATCTGATCGACATCGGTTCTCACCTGACTGACATTGATAATTGTGTTTTTTTATGAGTGATGATTTTTATCCGTGAGCTCACTTTGGATCATAACATTGTCCAAATTACTCTACTCAAAATTATTCAGTCCCTTGAGCTGATCTCTATCCATCATTTTTTCCTTGAAAACCAAGGCTTTACAGTTTTTAACTTTATCAAAAACATCAAATTTTTTCTTTATATAATAAACTCAATCCTTTCTTATAGCATCAGTTTCAAGAAACCTCACTTTCTTTTATTGCTTATAGAAATCTCGATCTATGCTTTTCAAATCTAAACTCTTACCTTTTGACTCAAGAACATCCATTCCCTTCTTACTCATGTGGCCAATCCTACAGAGCCACATCTTCACATCTACATCTGAAGTAGATAAACCAAAAATAGAATCAGTAATACAAGTAGATAAATAAAGAGTACCTACTTTCTTACCTCTCGCTAAAATAAGTGCACCCTTGAAAACTTTTCAAGATTTCACTGTGAGAGTTACTGTGCATCCCTCATCACCCAACTTTTTTACAGAAATTAAATTCTACTTCAAGACTGGGACATGCATGACCTCCTTCAATACCCATGTGTTGCCCATCTGCAATTTCAACTACACTTTGCCAACCATTTGACAAGGCTTACCATCCCCTAAATAAATCTTTCCAAAATCTCCATGGACATAATCATAAAAAAATTCTCTATTTAGGGTTGCATGGAAAGAGGCACTAGAATCTAAAATCCAAGATTCTTCTTTATCCAAGGAACATACAAGAGCATCTTGTGCAACAATACCTGCAATATCTACTTTTTTATTTTTTTCATACTGATCTTCTTTCAACCAACAATCTTTCTTTACATGCCCTTTTTTTTCACAATTCCAACAGGTTATACTGCCATTTCTGGATTTGGATCTACTGCATATCTTTGACCTTGATTTTCCTTGCTTGCTCTTCTCTCTTTGCCTTCTCTTGCTTTCAACACTTAAATTATTACCTGATGATTTCTCTGTGTTTTTTTACAAATTTTTTCATTCAAGATTACACTAACAACATCATCAACTTTCAAGATATTTGAAGCAGACGCAGTATTACTAACTACCATTACCAAATTATCTCAACTTTCAGATAAAGAGCATAAGATTAAGAGAGCTTTAATTTCATCATCAAAATCTATATTGACTGAAATTAACTGATTTACTAATCCATGGAAATCACTAAGATGACTATGTACTGATCCACCTTCCATAATTTGCAAATTAAATAATTGCTTCATAAGAAATACCTTATTCAAAGCTAAAAATTTTTTATATAAATTTGCCAAAGATTCCATTAACTCTACCGTTGTCTTTGCATGTGATAAGTTAGAAATCATAGACGATGCCAGGCTCAACCTTATAGATCCCAGAGCCTTTCGATCAAGAACATTCTATTCTTCATTTTTCATATCTGTGGGCTTGTTTGCAACCCCACCCAACGGTAAGTATAGATCTTTCTGATATAGATAATCTTCTATCTGCATCTTCCATAATTGATAATTTTTGTCATTGAATTTATCTATTCTTAGCTTACTTTTTTCTACCATTGCTTTACTCCCACTAAATCAGAAACCCTAAGAGTGATCTGTAATCAACAAACACTAACCTGCTCTGAACCAGGCTCTAATACCACTTGTTAGGATCCACTCTTAAGAGCACAATTGATTACCTTTATATAAGCAACTAAACACGAAATTTAACCAAAAGTAATATGTAACTAGAATTCAAAAACAACACAGAATATGAGAGACAATACAATCTTGTATTAACACTCTTCCAGAAAGAAATACAATGAAGAAATCACACTCTTCCCACACTTCTTAGGCGTACAATAATTCTCTCTCAAGAGTTCTTTATCTCAACCAATTACAACCATAACTCAATAATCAAGTTGTTTTCTCCACCAGTCAATAACAATACTGCCAGTCCACCAAGTACTCAAAGTACTCCAAGTAGATCTCCTTTGATCTTGCACACTTGCAAATCAACTGATCTTACTTACCATGTAGATCTCCCTTGATCTTGCTACCTGTAGATCAACTGATCTTACAATTGGAAGGATCTCTTTCTTGTCTTTAATTACAATACAGCCCCATGAGTCTATTATATAGATCTCATACAAACAATAATTAGACTTCTTAATTACAATAATTAGAAACATAGACTCAAGACTAAAATTAGTTTTTTACATGCAAACTAACTGTCTGTCTAAAATTAGACCAGTTCTAAAAGCGCATGCAAACGCACACACACAGAGATTGCCGACGTCGATTCTTGTCTGACCAATGCCGACCGACTCCTAACCAATGTCAGTTACTGCGTAGCTGAATATGTCTAACGTCGATTGATCAGACCGACGTCAATTTCTCTGACACTCAACAACCTCTTCTATTTGCATCAGTGAAGCTTTTAGCTCCACAACTTAACATATAGGTTTCATTTTGACTTTTGAATTTGCATTCAATGAAAAATAACACTTGGATATTGCTCTACTACCATCCAAACATCTATAGCCCTAGTAGAGTTTACTTGAATCACATATATATATATATATATATATAAAGAAAGGTTGGGAACCAACTTTGGCTAAATGTATGAATAAAAAAACTTATTGTTCAATATATCCATATTAGTGTCTATATGGTCCTATGTTATCATCTTCTACCCAAGTTTTAGCATGTGATAGTGCAATACATCTTTAGAAATGGGAATCTTTTCTAAAACTTGCATGAGTATATCAAATCAAGTGCCAAAAGATGAGTAAATGTATTCAATATAAATAAAGTTTAGTCACAATACATACCTCAACACCAGAAAATATAGTACTATTAGAATAAATTTACATGAGCATATATTGCACTCCCTTTAGGTATCATCCCCTTTATTTTGGCATATCTTTTTGGATTTAGTTAAGGAAATTGTTTGAGATAGTTATGCAACTTATAAAACTAAACTAGAAAGCAAGGAATTAAGCCACTAAAAGTAATAAAAAACTATCCTAAAAGAAAACAAGCACAAAAAACAAGAAATTTAATCTAGACAATAGTAAATTTAATGTAGAAAGTAGTAAATCTAAACTAGAAAGTAGTAAAATCTAATATAATCCTCTAAATATCCATTTAAAGTTCACTCTAATTCATCTCCATTTGTCTTATCCATGAAGTAATGCTTCAAAAATTGTCCATCAACTGGAAAGGCGAGGTCCTTACCTTGTAGGTCTTTCAACCAAAAGGCATTGTTTCCAAGAATTTTAGATACCTGATATGATCTAATCCACAAGAGAGTGAACTTGTCATGTTTCCTTTTCTTCTCATGTGTTTTATCCTAGAGTATCACTAGGTATGAAATCCTGAAAGCCTTGATTTCAGATCTCTTGTCAAACTAGCATTTGATAGTATATTAATATTTGTTGAAGTTGTGTATTGCTTCAATTCTTAAATCTTCTAATTTAACTATCTCAAGTAGTCTAGAAGTTATTATCTCATCTTATCCTATATACTCTTGCAACATTGGTATCTTGAGAGTGGTTAGGAAGACTAGTTGTCATTCATATACTAGTAGAAAAGGTGAATCCCTGAGAGCTTGCTTGTACCTAATTCTATCTACACACAATGCCTAATTCTCTTAGTTTATTCTATGTAGACTTCTTTATGGCATTTATTAGGTTCTTAGGTTGACTTAGCCAATCCATTTACTTGTGGGTAATGGTTTAAAGACAAATTAAGGGTGATTTGATTGTTGTAGGCCCATTCTATGAATTCAACTGATTAGAATGTTGGACCATTATCGCAAAGCAATGAAATGGGTGTGCCAAATATGGTGACTATGTTTCCCTCCAGTATATTGATGACATCTATGTCTCAAAAATTCTTAGTAGAAATATTTTCTATCCACCTAGTATAGTAATTAATAGTTGTGAAGAAAAACTTGTGTCCCACTGAAGAGTTTGAATTTATTACCCCAACAAAGTTTAGGCCTCATTGGGCAAAAGGGCATCCTTCAATGACCAACTACAGAGGCATATCAACATTAAACTCTCTCTTTACAAACACCCATAACTCATAACATATTATGACATGGTTATGGGTTTCTTTGAAGACTATGAGCCAATAATAACACATATTTAGAATTTTAGGATATGTAGTATTGTTAAAGGGATGCCCACTACCAATATTTTAATGCAGGTTATCTAGGATGTCCTTAGATTCCTCTTCTGAGACACACCTTAGGTAGATTCCTTTGTATTTATTTCTATAAAGGAGCCCTTTTTTAATCATTAAATGATTTGATTTGAGAATGATGGCTTACTTTTGCTCTCTGCTCAATTTTGGAGGGTTTGTTCCCATAAACAAGTAATGGATGATATGTGAGTACCAATCTCCACCTATTTCCTAGGCCTCATTAATTTTTTTTTTGTGGATGCATGGGTCAGTTTGAGTCATCAACTGGATGAGCCCCTAGCCTCTTACCATTTTAGTGGTTTGATTTCAAGGTCAAACTCCTAAAGTTTGTCCATCCACTTTCGTCTTCTCTCTCTCTCATCTCATTTTAACTAAGCATATGTTTGACAGTTGGGTCAAGGATAATGACATATATCTTATTTCATAGAATATAATGTTTAGATTTATTAAAAACTGTTGTCAAGGCATATATCTATTTATTAATTATGTAATACTTTAGTTTTGCATCCTTCATGTTGGTATTCATAAAGGCAATGAGATGTCCATTATCTTCCACCCTTTACTTCAATATCACAACAATGGTATATTCTTAGGTGAATGAATAAAGATATAAATATTTATTGAAATTTGGGTTGATGAGGACTAGGTCTTCAATGATTACCATTTTGATTTTCTAGAAAAAAAAATTGGCCTCTATTGTCCACTCAATCTTGGCATCTTGTTTCATCATGGCATTTAATGGTTTGACAATTTATGTGAAACTATAAATGAATTTTCTCGCAAAGTTGATCTCGCCAAAGAAAGACTTCAAATCTTTATTTTAGTTGGGTGGAGTTATCTTAGAGATGGCCTGAATGTGGTATGGGTCAATAGATATTAATAATTTTCTTTCAGTAATTCCAAAACTGTATTTTTTTGGGTTTAGAGATATTTCATACCTCCTGCATCTATCCAAGAATTTGTGTAGATGGCCTACATGGTCATATTTATTCCTATAAAATACTATAATATCATCCATGTAGATAATTATGCACTTCCCCACCAATACCTAAAATGTGGAATCCATTACTCTTTGTAAAATGGCTCATATATTGATTAGGTTGAATGACATCTTTTTATATGTAAAGGTTCCCCATTTAGTGGTGAAGGCGGTCTTCATCTTGTCTTCTACTTTAACCCATACCTAGTTGTATCCTAATAATCCATCCAAGAAAGACATCATCTCTGAACCACTCACCATTTATTTTACCTCATCCAAAGAAGGTAGAGGATAATTATCATTTTATGAGGCTTTGTTTAAGTTTTTAAAATCAACATGCAGCCTGATTTTTCTATTCTTTTTCTTAACTGGTATAAGGTTGGCTACCCAATTGAAGTGCTTAATTGGCAAAACAATTTTGGCATCTAGAAGCTTCTATATGTAAGCAAATTACTTAGATGATTCAAAATAATAGAATTATATATTGTATAATTAAGAGTGGAATAATCATATCTATAACAATAATTAGTGAAAGAGCAAAATACTTAAATATTATGATTGAGATATTTTGAGTGGAAACCCTCCATGACAATGCAATAATAAAGAATTCAAAATATGATGATAAAATACTAACCACTATTTATATATGCTCTACTTATCCAAGGTTATTCTATAGGCTAACCATACTAAGAACATCAATAAATGCAATAAGATAATATGAAGGTGTGTATGCCACAAGTCAGGAACACATATCCCTAGATGCACTATAGGTTAAGGGTGTAACATGCCTCTCCCCTTCAAAACAACATTATCCTCAACATTTAATCAAATAAAGATGTTTTTTTAAGAATGATTTAAATATTCCTTAATCACTCTAGTCCGCAATTGCTTGGTGTGCATTTGAAGTATCTCTTTAGATTTCAAAATGAATTGACCTTATTCATATAATTATAGTAATGTGGTCTGATTGGAAACTCTATGTCCAATTACCTTATTCAAGAAAGATACATGGAATACTGGATGTATGCGAGTGGACGGGGGTAATCCCAACTTGTAAGCCACACTATCAATTTTCTACAAAATTTGTTAAGGTCCATAATAATTAGGTGATAGCTTGTTATCCTTTTTCTATTGCTTCATAGACATCTTCTTATATGGTTGTAATGCAAAAAGACCCAATCACCTATGTCAAAATTCTACTCATGACGGTGTTAATCTACTTGTTTCATTGAATTTTGTGTCATTGCTAAGTTCTCTCATAAATTGACTAGTACCTCATGTTGATGGTGAATGTATTTCTCAATAGCTTGAACCTTAGGATGCACAGTCAAAGCTAAAGTGATGGATGGGGGTGATACCCATACAATTCTACAAAGGGAGACATCTTGAAGAAGTGTGAAAATAAGTGTTATACCACCATTCAACAAGCAGCAACCAATGGACCCATTTGTCCTATTAGTTAGAAATAAAATAATGAAGATACTTTTACAGACATTTGTTGACTAACTCTATTTTTACCTCAAATTGAGTATGATAAGATGAGCTATGAGCCAACTAGGTGCCCAAACATGCAAATAATTTAGTCCAAAAATTATTAGTAAATATGGGATCTTGGTCATTTACAATGATCTTTGCAGTACCTTGCAATTTTTGAATTGTATTATGAAAAGTAGAAGTTACTATACTGGAAACAAATGGTTATGATAAGGACAAAAAATGAGCATAATTGGTGAGTCGATCCACAACTACCATGATAATATTTTTATCCTCATAATGTAGTAACCCTATAATGAAATCTATGGAAACCTCTTCCCAATGCTTGCTAGGGATGGATAAAGGCTACAAAAGACAGGGGGTATTAATGGTTTCACATTTATTTTGTTGACATACCATGCATTCAACCACATATTTTTGGGCATCCCATTGAGTCCTTTCCAGCATAAATATTTCTTTATTCTATCATATGTTTTCAAAAATTTAGAGTGACCTCCAAGAAGAGAGACATGAAGTCCCTAAATAATTATATATTTGAGGAGAGAATGATTACAAAGGTATCATCTATCTTTATACCATATTCTGTTCCCCTTTTATGTAAAATTTTCAAATTTATTAGAACCCTACTAAATATTGTGAATCAAATCCTTGGTATTATTTTCATTCTCCCATTCTAATCTTGCTTCCTCTAGCCAATCTGCCTACCACATGGTTATGGTGCATATCAATGGCTCAACTGATTCATCTCACCAGGAGACGACATCTGCCACCACATTCTCTTTTCCTTTATTATACACTATTTAAAAAGCATAGCCTAACATTTTAATCACCTATTTTTATAATTTTTCAGATGAAAATCGTTATTCTAAAAAATATTTGGGGCTATCATGATCAGTTTTTAGCTGAAAGTGAGGACCTATTAGATAAGGTCTCCATTACTTCATTGCATACAAAATAGCCATCAGCTCTTTCTCATAGATTGGTTTGAGCCTATTTTTTCCCTTCATTTGTAAAATTTCAAATATCATTGGTCTACCTTATTGCATGATTACATCCCCCATGGCATATCCTAATGTGTCACACTCCACAACAAAAAATTTTAAAAAATCAAGAGTAGCCAAAACTGGAGTTGTGCACAGCCATTTTCAACTATTCAAATGCCTTGATATATGAATTAGTCCATTGTAAGGAGTCTTTATTAAACAAAAAGGTGAGTGGGGCTTAAATACTAACATAATTTTTGACAAACCTACAATAGTAACTAATTGGCCTCAGAAATCCTCAAAGGTTCTTGAGGGTCTTGGGAACCTGCCACTCCATCATCACTTGGATTTTTTAAGGATCAACTTTCTCTCCTTCATATGAAACAATATAACCCAAGTACTCGACCTCTTGGACACAAAGATCACATTTTTCAAGTATGGCATAAATTTGATGTTGTTTTATAACTAAAATTATCTAATTCACATGCTTCAAATGGTCTTCACAATTTTTACTATAGATGAAGATTCATCAAAAAAATAATACAAACTTTCTCAAAAATAGACAAAAAATAGTATTCATCAAACTCTAAAATGTATATGGTGCATTTGTGAGGCCAAAAGGCATGACCATAAATTCATAATTGCCTTCGTGAGTTTGAAAAGTTGTTTTAGGTATGTCTTCATCACGGATGCAAATCTAATGATATCCAGAGCGAAAAACTAACTTGGTAAAATAAATAGCAACATGTAATTCATATAGAAAATCATCAATTACTAGAATAAGAAACTTATCTTTTATGGTGTACTTATTGAATCCTCTGTAGTTTGATCAAATCCTCTAATTGTCATCCTCATTCTACACCATGACCATATAGGAGGAATATTCACTTTGACTATGTTAGATAATTTCTACCTCTAACATCTATTGTACCATATTTTCAATTTCACTCTTATAGGCATAGGGATACTCGTAGGTTCGGATGTTGGGTGGTGTACTTCCTAGAATGAGATTGATGGCATGATCATGAACATGACTTGGAAGAATTCCTTTTGGCATCTTACGAAAAACAACAAAATGGTTATCCAACACTCCTTACAAATCAAGATGTGTAGACTCTTTGGTTGGTTGAACCTCTATGGAAAATAAACATGCCACAAATTCTTCTATACCTTTTATGATAATCTTTGTCATTTGGTGGTACTAACTAGTTTTGGAACTTTAGCTTATAATTCATAGGTCCTTTTTGAATGGAACCTCATGAATAGTTCCTAAAAATTCATTTCAATAGTAGCCAAAGTGGTGAGCCACTACACTCCCAAAATAATGTCATCTCCTCCCATAAGAATAACAAACATAGGGGAACCTAACAAGTAGTATCCCATAGAAAGATTAATGTTATGGGATTTTATAGAATAGTTGACTATACCACCATCTGCAATCATGACTTGAAAGTCTATAGATGGGTAAATGAAACAATTCAAATGAGTAGCTAACTTACTATTGATGAGGTTATGTGTACTCCTAGAGTTAATTATCATGGTCACATTTTATTTCTTTAAGAAACCTACCACCTTAAGATTTTAAGGAGTATTAATGTCAGAAAGTGCACGATAGTAAATAGTAGGTTGAGAATCTTCAGTTTTATCCTCAGGGTCTTCCAAACTTGCCCCTAAATCCTCCTCATATTATTCCTCCTCATTGGCACTATTAATGTAATACAAATTATTTTCATCACATCGATGTCTTTTGCTCTATTTTCTATTGTATCCAAAACATAAACCTTTTGCATGCTTTTTTCCACTTATTGAGGTGTCAATTTGGTAGACTAAGAAAATGATGGTGCTGGGAAGGTGTATTCATGGACATTAGTGAAAGGTCTTTGTTTGATCAGCTCTTTTTCTTCAGTCATGTGTACCTTTAATATGGCCTCATATATAGTACTGTGATGAAACATGTGAACCTCTAATTGGATGTTATCTTTGAGGCCACCCAAAAATAGGTCAATCATATTTTCCTTAGTGATGTTTGCCACATGTAAGGGTGATTCTGAAATTGATGAATGTAGTCATTTACATTCCCAAGCTGGCACAACTTGGCTAGCTAATTGAAGTAGTTTTTAGATACATTATTGCGATAGTGGATATGAAACTCCTCAAAAAATATCGACCATGAAACTAAGACACCCATATTTTTATTTTGAGTACACAACTAGTGATACTAAATGAATGCCTCAAGTTCTAGATATAGAGAGGCCATAACCACTTTTTGAGAAAATGGAGTTTGATGTAGATCAAATAAATTATCGAATTGAGTGAGTCAATTGAGTGTATCATTACCATCAAATTTGTATAGGTCCACTTTTGGTAGCATCAACTTAGGGCTAGGATTAGTGTTGGTATTGTTTGAAGGATGAGAACCAAACTGAATTGGTGGAGAATTATTTTATAGTGGGTGAACTAACAAGTTGGCCAATTTCTCATATATTTGTTGAAATTGATTCATCATGCTATCCAAGTCCCCTCTCAACCTTTTAATGTGCCCTTGAATTGTATTAAAATCATTTTTTTAATGATGACATGCAATTTTGATTTAAGTTGTTGAATTGCCTCCAAAATATACAGATCAGAAGATCCATACTCCATGTCATCCTTGTGAGTAGTTTTCAAAGTTTCTTTCCCTTTTCCACATATGTGAGTGTTTGGACTAGCCATGTACAAACCCTAGAATGGTTTCAACCCAAAAAAAAGTGTACCATTGGAATACATAATTACAATCCTCTTGCCAAGATGAATCCAACTACTACTATTGTGCACAGGGGTGAAAACTTTCGACCTAAAAAAGTGTATCAGTAGAATATATTATTGCAATCATATTACATATATGAATCTAATGACTACTAATTTTTACAAGTTAAAAGAAATTCCAAAAAAAAAATTACTTAAAAAAATGTGTTTTTCTAAGAAAACCTCATGAACAAAATTGTGGTGATGAAAAATTCAATTCCTCCCGGATCACAAGTTATGTTTTTTGGCCTTTTAGTGCTTAGTAAATTACTTGTAAGTAAATTACTACCTAATCAAAGCTCTAATACCACTTTTAAGGAAATTACTTATATCATTTTCAACAATAGAATTATATATCATAGAATTAAGATTAGAATAAGTAGATCCATAATGATAATTCATGAAATAGAAAAATACTTGAATCTTATAATTGATCCAATTTGAGGGGAAAACCTCCACAACAATACAATAAGAAAATAATTCATAATATGATGATAGAATACAAACCACTACTTGTTATATATACTCTACTTAGCCATGGTAATTTCATAGGTGAACCATACTAATAACATCGATAAATGCAAAAAGATAATATGAAGGTGTGCAAGTCATAAGTCGGCCACACATATCCTGAGATGCATTATAGGTTAAGGGTGTAACACTATACTTTAGTCTCTATGAGAGGTTTTAAGATCAGGTTCATTGGTCTCTATCTTTACTTAAATAGATTATGTTTTGGCCTTAAAGGGATGGTGTGGGTAATGACATCTTTGTAATTTGTAAACAACCCCTTCATCCTGCTTCTTGTTTTTATTACAACTTAGACCTATATTCACCAGTTGGGGAACCTGATCAATCCCCAAATTTTCTTTGGTGAAGTCATACTTAGTTGCTTTTATCTATTTTTGCTTATGGGCCTGAGGGTCGACATCAAAATATCATTCTAAGGAAACCATGCCCAAAGGGATTCAGTTTTATTTTAGATGTAGAACATCCTCTTCCCCCATATCTTTAGTCTACATAGACTATATATTTCCTTCATCTATTATATGGGCTTCAAAAGCTCCTAAATTAGTTAGGAACTATATAATTTTCTAATCATCATCAAACACCTAGAAGTTATCGACATTATCTGGGATAAAAATGAATGGGACAAGTTTCACTAATTTCTTTTGCATTTTTGATTCCTGGACTGGTGCCAAAATGGTGACGAAGGTTGTCAACGAATAAACTATCTTATTATTTTATCTTACGATGGTCTTGATGCTAAATAAGTTGAAAGATTTAATCAAATCCCAAACTCAATTTTTATACTACTTTAGGTATATAAGATTACATTGGTACTTATTTATTGATCTATTTTACAACCAATTCAAACCATTAAACACAAGTAATTGTTTAGCGTTATGTTTTAATACGAACTCCATGCCTAAGATAAGGGCTTCATACTCATCCCTATTGTTGTTGTAGGGGAATTATAACCTGAAAGCAGCTAGTTATTGTTTACCTTCCAAGTCTGTTAGGGCCATGCCCATGTCAAAACCTTATTTTGAATGAGCCCTAGCAAAGTGTAAAGTCCATAGTTGAGAAGGACCTTTAAATTCGTATTCATACAATTATTGTTTAGTGATGAAATTATACATGTATGCATGTGTCGATATGAAGTCAACTTGTTCATTATTAGTATTTTAATTAGTAATCAAGTAATTAATGTTGTGCTCCCTATCTACCTTGATTTGATTTAGTACCCCCTTCTAGGGTAGCCACATGTGGGAGAAATCCATGGCCATGTACCTATTCAATATTTTTGACTAGTCTCAGCTTAGTAGCAAGACATGTGCCTCTAAAATGTAAAAAATTAGGATGTAAATGGTATGAAACACATGTGGATCTAATGAAAATTATATATTCATGTTTGTCTACTCTATGACACATGGGACTAAATATTTATCCAACTACAATACCATTCTTTTTGACTTATCAAGTGTCAAACCTAAATTTTGGCAAATAGTTATAGGCATCACATTAGCTAATGCCCTCGAATCAACCAGGTAGTTGTGCACATTTTTTCCAAACATTTGAATAGTTAATATGAATGGAGGTACTTTAGGTTTATCTTTGTACATCATTAAGTTTGTATGAGCAGTCTTGGATTTATCATAAGTTCTCTCTATCAGGGCCTTGAGTAGTAGCTCCCCTTTTTTAGTGATCTGAGCTAGCTCATGAAGACTGATATTGGTTTTAATCTTTTTCATATCTTCAACAATATTATATCCTCCTTTACCTTAATCTTTAAAGCTCTGTGACTGATATTTTTCCTTAAGAGGAGGTTGATTATCCCTCCTAGGTAGAGGTGGATTATCTCTCTTTGGTGGGGGCAGATTGTTTTTGGCATTTAGATTAGGAGTAATAAAACTATTATTAGAAGGCACTGAAGAATTCATAGGCTACTTGCTTCTTAGGTTGTATTTGTTCCTAACCTGCTAATACTACTGAAAAGAAAGAACTTCATCAATGTTATCCTCATGTTCATTGTCATCTTCCCCTAGGAAGGGAAAGTCATAAGTGTTAAAGGCCATAGTCATGTTAGGGTTGCCTGAAGAATTAGATGAATATGGTGTATACACTTAATATTTTTAAAATTCATCAATTATTGATGCTTTCTATCTTACAAGAACCTATTGAGTCTCAAAGGGGACACTAACACCACTTTGAGGACACTACAACAACATGGTACTACTGTCCATATGGGGTGCTACTATCTAGCGAGCAAATAGATTCTAGAATCCTATTGACGACACTCAGAACTATCTAGAACCTAAATCATCCATGATCATCACTTTTTAGATAAATTTATATTTATACCTATTTATTACTATTTTTAGAAAGTCAAATAAGGTCAAATGTCATAACAAATTAGTGCTTCATTATTGCATATTATATAACTGATTTACACATCTCAGCGCTTTAATATAAACATAGGTTTTACATAGTTAAATCAGTGTGTGCAAAAAATCAAGAAAAAATAAAATTTAATAAACCTTAATTATACAAAAATGGAAAAGATAAATCTTAAGAGGGAATTAAGGTTGTTAATAAATATTTGAAGTAAGTCAGGTTCACCAAATGTTTTATCTTTTTAAAAATCAATAGATAAACTCTTGTATTGATAAAGAGTTGGAGTTAGGGGGTAAATGAAGATAAATATTGTAAATGACTAATTCAATTGATTTACTCTAAATAGGAAGTGTAAAGGAGAAAGTCAACTTATTTAGAGTAAAATGTGTATTATTAGGTGATGGTAATGCTAGAACAAATCAAGGGAACAATCAAGAGTACCTTCATTTTGAAATTAGAACTCTACCTATCTCAGGTAAATAGCACAGTCTATCTAACTATAGCGTGGTGAGCTAATGGCAAAGGGCACTACGATATTGTCCTTTTGTGGATAGGAGCCCTAAAACTTTTGGGATGGTTGCAGGAGGTCTTCTAGATTTTGTATGTGTCCTCAGGAATCTTCAATCATCAATTTTTGTCACTCTATGGTTGTTCCTTATTCCAAAATCCTAATGAATACCTACACACATGAAACAACAACAAAATCAAATACAAAAGAGGAAAAGGTGGGTCATGGGATGTTACGATCAAACAACATAGAACCCTTGTTGTCTTGTCTACTACCTACATTAAGCCCAATGATAGGGGTCTTATATTGAATGTAATTCTCTCTTAGGGAACGTGCATAATCAACACGCATGATATGCAAAAATGACTTTCGCTTAGGCCCTTTTGTGATCAAGCATGCATATCTATGTGTGATGCTGAGTATATATGCAAAATGTTAAGTTATACTATTGACTATTTTTTTGTAATTATGTGCCAAAGTAGTAATTGTTAGATGTAAAATGTCTTTTGATGTTATTTATATAAAAGAAAAATTATTTTGAATGTGAGACACTTTTTCGTAGGCCGACAAGGTAAAAAGATAAATAGAATCATAAGAAGAGACCCAAAAGGAGGGTAAGGTCCCGAAAGAAGTTAAAAACATGACTATTGGACAATAGCACTGAGGTGGACAATAGTGTTAAGCACTCTTGTCTAGGACCGTGTTATTGTCCTATGTACAAAAAATAGGGTTATAACTAAAATAAACAAGGCAAGGGCCCTTGTGGCTATAAAAAGCATGACATGAGACTACTGAGGGTGCAAAATAGGGAAACTAAGTCATAACAAAGACATATTGACATCAAAAGACCCAAGTGACACGTGCGAACAAGACTCTTATTTATCATTAAGAACAAACACAGTATTTGTGTTTGCTTGACCAAATTAGGGTGTATACAAGTTGACATTTTTGTGTGTGTATAATTTATTGAAAATGTTAACATCACACACATGAAATATTATCAAAACCAGTCCTAAACTTACATCAACATAGTTCCAACATATTAAGAATAACGTGATACATGTTTCAGTCATCTTTCAGAGATCAAATTAACCCCTTTGGGAAGATGATGAAGCCAATGCTCAATGCAGGTGGTAGTGTCAAAACTATTAGTTTGCATTCATTGAAGGTTATGAAACCACTAGTCTATAGTAATTGGTGGTTTTTCTTGTGGAGATTGCACAAATAAAGTAATTACCCATAACATAAAAACCTGACATAAGGATTGTTTTCCAAGAACATGGGAATTGGAATAGTCATTGTAGGTTGTCAAAGTAATCAAGGAAGATCCAATTTTTTTAGTTGTGAGCAATTAAGTTGCAAGGGAGAGTTTCAATTTGGAGAGAATTAAAAAGAGGAAGGAGAGTGAGCTCCAACTAGAGGGATTGTCTTGAAAATTTTGATAACAAAATAAATGGTTTAACTAGTTCAGTGATGGGACTATGAAATGCAAAGTGGTCATCTTCACGTGTGTTCAGTAAGCAAGGAGAGAGAGAGAGAGAGAGAGAGAGAGAGAGATGAAACTTGTATAATGTTGTCATCAAATGATTATTTTTTTTTAGATTGTTTCCAAGTCTAAGAGTGTGGTGTTTGATTGTGTGTATCCATTTGGTTAGTGTAAATCTAGGTTGGTAAGGCAACCATTAACTCTACCCCTTCATTCTTATTTGAATCATTACAATAGAATTAAAACGAAGACTCCATTAAATATTATGTGCAATTGAATCCCTAGAGGTGTCACCAAGTTGAGAGATAATTGATTTGAATAAAAGCGATGAAGAGGAAAACTACATAAATTATATGCAAGAAGTGCATCAAGAAGTGAGAGAGAAGTTGGAGAAAAGTGTCATGAGTTATAAGCAATGTGTAAATCTCAAGAGAAGATAACAACTCCCAAGTAGGTGACTTTGATCCGGGTAACATTCTAGGCGACAATTCGGGTGATGGTTCTACCTCAATTGGTGGCAAGACTTTCGGAACCCATAACTTTTGCACCGTAGCTCTAATCGACTCGTTTGAACCGTTGAAAAGCTAAAAATGAGGAGAATGCGATGAGATGGCATAGAGCTTTGCTCAATGGATTTTGACCTTCAAAAACCCAATGGAAGTGACCCAAATTTTAATTTTAGTAGTGTAGTCTGAAAATAGTAAGTTTCTAAAAATAGTAATTCCTCGAATTTTGTATTGTTGTAAATCATGAAAGTCGAACCACTTAATCTCCCTCGAGATTAATGACCTTCCACATCCTCCTCCTACCTTCAAAACATGTATAAATGAAGATGTAACCGAAATAGAAATCAAACATCTCTTCTCAGAGATAAGCATATCAAAACATGTATAAATGAAGATGTAACCGAAATAGAAATCAGACATCTCTTCTCAGAGATAAGCATATGTTTGGATCTGCAAATTTTTATGAATAAAACATCTCTTCTCTGAGATAGCATTATTGTTATTGTGTTGTTTTGGTTTCTTGAATTTCTTTCAACCAAAGCTTCTGAGTTTTGGATCAGAGTTGGTTTTGTCTCATTTGAGAAGATAATTTTTTCCAACAAGCACATATAACAAGTTTAAGTGGAAGAAGGTTGGGCCATGTAAAAAACTGAGAAATTTTATGAGATAGAGCTAATAAATGGGACTGATATCTCTCATATTTTCAATTTAATAGATATGTACCCTTACTATAAGAGATAAATAAGTGATGAAGATATGGGTTCAAATTATTCAATTTCAAATTGGAGACAATATTTACCAGAGAAGGAAAGATAAGAAATAGAGATGGTGATAATTCTAAAATTATCTAAAGGTCAAGAGGGAGCAAATACAAATAGTGTTTAGTCAATTGAAAGGATATCACATTGGAAGATGAAACTTGGATGAGTGCATTTGAGAAAACCAAATATGGAAAACCATTAGAGGGACTCACTCAAGGTTCATGAGCTTGTTTTTCTTATCCAAAGAATATGAGCTTGTTTTTCTTAACAAGAGGCTCACTCAAGGTTCATGAGCTTGTTTTTCTTATCCAAAGAATATGAGCTTGTTTTTCTTAACAAGAGGCATCTGAACTTGATGAAAAATCTTGCATTACCCAAAAAATATATGTTGTATTAGAATGTGCTTGTGAATTTTTTAGTATTAGTATTATTATTTCTCTTGCGAAAAATGATTAGAACACATCTAAACCATCAAGTATAAAAAGTTTCAATCATGTTACATGGTTTAGTTTGACCCTTGCTTGACAAATGACAAACTGTTGGGTTTATAGTAAGCCACAGTTTTAAAGCACCTTATTATTTTCCATTGTATGTTTAGGTACCTTATTATTTTCTTATACGACTAGGAAACATGGCAATAAAATTAAAACACGTAATAGAAATTTAAAGTGAGTTTTCCATGTACTAAAACTCCATGGACGCCGGCCCTGAAAGGGAGTAAAATGCACCTTCCTTGTTTCGATGTGCGGACCCTGGGAGGAGTTGATTCGCGAAAACTCTCGCTAGAGTGCCAACAACTATTACTAAACAGCAAGAAAAATTTAAAAAAAAAAGTCAGATTCATTAAAATAAAATCTCAGATCTGAAATATGTACACCATATATATTTTTTTAAACCCAGCCCAATACGAAGCATGGGCAGCGACATTTTTTCTAGAGACAAAAGACCTCATTAATATGTACAAGACATTGATACGAAAACATTCCCTTTATCTCATAAGCTATTTATTTAGCCTCGTGGACGTGAAAATATCTTCTTTTTCTTCTTTTAACTTAAAAAGAATATTCAATAAACGAAGTTGGCCCTCCAATCCAGGGGACTTGAATTCTGAGAGTCCCGTCTTCTATCCGGTAAGCAAAGTCCACTGCTTTGTCATTCAATCTGCACTGTTTGGGTTTCCGCGAAGAGTAAGCCCACATTTCCCCACACCCTTTCACTTCCACCCTGGCAGAGGACACGCCATGCCTCACCCGCTCAACGGCCCCACCCGTGTTCAGCATGTTAACCAACCCGATGGCCGCAAATCGACCGCCGCGTGGAATCCTCCTGATCGGCACGATCGTGAAGAGCTCAAAGCTGAAGGGGTCCAGTTCCACGTGGACCTTGTCACGTGGGCCGAGCAGCAGGAACTTGTTTTCCCGGGACATGTACACTGCGAATTGCTCCACGCCCTGGATGGAGACGGTGGGATCGTAGACCTGGTACCACTCCACGTCGCTCGCAGATACCGTCGAATATACGCGCTTCGAGAACTCCGCTGCGCACTTGTTGGTGCGCTCCGCCTTGTGCCATCCGCCTCCCTGGCAGTTGAACGCCCCCACCACGCCCGAATACTGAACATACCCCCATATTTTCAAACAACGTTAGGTTCCGCCCTTAAAAAGGATGGATATTCAATGTATATATGCAGAACGATAGGGCTTTTAGGGTTTCGTTACCTTGTTCAAGTTCCAGATCTTGAGCATGGTGTGGCCGTTGTGCAGCGGGTCCTGGAAGAGGCAGTCGCGGGTAGGGAGGGCGTAGTGGCGGCACCGCAGAATGGAGCCGTCGGGAACGACTAGTTTTTTGAGGAGTGAAAAATCGTGGTCGCCGACCTTGTCGCTCACGTAAATAGGGCCGCCCGAGATGGCACGGGAGGCGGCGTGGAAGGCCGCGCAGGGATGCGTGGTCTGAAACATGTCCCAGTCGGGCTGCATGACTTGCCCCATCCACAGGCTGTTGTATGCGCAGTGCACCATGTGGCATCCTTGCAACCAGTACGTGTCGTTTTTGTCCAGACCGTTGGGGTCGTTCGGATCCGAACAGGGCCAGAAGTCATCCCCTGGAATCAATTCCCAATTCCAAATTCCACGTAAATTACAGTATCATTTCGTCCGTTTCACAAAATTTAAATAATTGTGTGAAGTGGCTACCTAAATCGTCCCGTTTATTGGGTTATTACTGGTCACGATTTTAAGATATTTTCGTTGTGGAATATTTGACGCAACTACCTCCTACGTATGTAGGACCCGAGAAACAAGAAAGAATATTGTAGTAAGGAAGATCGACGGAGGATAGAAGTAGTAAAGAAACAAAAATTGCACATACCAACACGGCCTAGGGTGATCTGCTGGGTCCCCAGATACACAAAGTCGTTGCAGTGCTCCATACTGGCAATCACTCCGTTTCCTTTAAAGTACTTCCTCACGGACTCGCTAAGTGCATTGAAATAGGCTTTCTCCAGCTCCACCCGCCCGCCAAAGCCTTCGCCCAGCATCTCCAGAACCTGTCAAGCGTTTCGTAAGTATTAGGCTTTGAATTCAATCAACAGCGTCAGATCTAAAAATATTAACTTCTAAATTTACTGAAACGCCTAATTAATAGCCACAATCCTGATTGAGTTGTTAAGAATGGAGGGAAGGGCACTAACATGAATAACGTCGACCTTCACCCCGTCGATTCCAACCGCAGACAAATAAGAATGCATAGTATCGTATAACTCCGCGGCGCGATCCGGCGGGACAAGCCCCACGCCGTTGTTGACGATTTTGTCGACGGCAAGGTCGTCCATGGTCGTTTGCAGCCCGGGCGACAGCCTCGGCCTCAATATCTCCGACGGCAATCTTGTAGCACCCGGACGCACCCCACCCCAGTAACCGCAGAAGGCGTGCCACAAGTACACGTAGTCCAAATTGTGAAACTCCGTCTTCAGATCCCGAACAAAGGCCGCCATTCCCATGTCCTTTTCGTCTTCGTCATCTTCATTTTCTTCACACTTTTCATTTCGCAGTGTTCCTCCGACATAACTGCTGAATTTGTAATTCTCTTGGAAGCGCGTAAGCCGGCAGGGCATCTGCGAGCCCGCGACGTTGAGCGCCATTGCGTCTTTCGACGGGTCGGCGTCGTGGGAAATAGATTGCCACCCGTCGTCTATGAGCACGAGTCCTGGCGGGCACCCGCCATCCACCAGTCGCTTCACTCCATCCCACACGCCGGCGGGCGCCACAGTCAAATAAAACGCGTCCCAGGTGCACCACCCGAACTTATCAACCACACCCGGCACGGTCTTCTCCTCCAACAGCCTAAACGTGCCGAGGTGCACCCGCAGCGCCCGCATGGCGTCCTTCATAAGATCGTACGGGTCCGAGCCTGCATGAACGTACACGACGCTCCTGAAGCTCGAACCCTTCACGTCTTTGTCGCAGCTCTCCACGCACACGTCCACTCCGTCGTCCTCGCCCGGTTGCAGCGAAGCCCTGAATCGGCCCTCGATGATGGGGAGCAGGAGAACGTATGGGTGGGGGGCTAGATTTTCACTAACCGCTTTGGATGGCGTATCCAGAAGCAGAAACTGGGTCTCGGTCTCCATGTCGGCGCCCTTGTCGCCCACCCAGTGGGTCGTCCACCAGACCTTGAAACGGAATATGCTGCAGAATCTTATGTCTTTCAGCTTCCCGAGCGGGACCACATGGCGGCTTCGCCAGGTCTCCGCATCGAATCCCAGGAAGCAACCCGTGCGGTCTGCAACCTTGGAATTGCAGAGAGCAGAAAATGGCGAGACCACCACATTGGAGGGGACGTCGTGCAGAAATGGCAACCCGTGGACAAAGAGCTTACCGTCTGACAGGGTGATGGGTTGCTCTACAGGGCCTAAGGGTTGCATGGCCAGCTCTATATCGGATTGCAGATCGGGGGCCATTCAGATAAAACTAGAAAACGCAGACAATTTTTTTTCAACTCGGAGATAAGGGCGAAAAGATGTATGAATTTTGAACTCAGATATACACACTCCTCTACTTCCTTCTTCAACGATATACACACTTCATTACCGGGCAGAGAAAACCATGGCTCAACACCGTGTACGCGGTAGTTTATTTATAGGTAGAGTTGCCAGACTTTTCCCTTTTAAAAAAAAAAATTATTCCACGTAATTGTGAGCCGAAGGATCTCGCGAAAGTTCATTCTGCGGGCCATCAACTTTGTGACAGGTGTGGAACGTTGATTGAAGAGGAGAATGGAGGCTGAGAGTCCAACACGTATCACTATCACCGCATCCGGGGGAGTGGCGGCCTCCGGAAAGTGGGAAAGTCGGTGGGGACTAAAACGGGGTTATGCACCCTCCGGAAAGCGCGATTTTATGTGACGTCACGTAGCTTTTTCATCAAGTTGAGATCCGAATATCACACCTTCCTTGTCAACGAAAATTTGGTAGTGGAAAGATTAGATTTGTGGCCATCCAAAGCAAAGCATTATTTGGCCATAGATTTTGAATTTATTTATTTAAAATTAAATATAAAATCAAAAGGGTTGAGATTAATAGGTGAGAAATTAGAATGACGGTTGTTTATATTTATTTATTAAAGTATAATTTGTTTTAAATATTTAATAATAAGAATTTTACAAGTTTTTATTCTGGGTGATTTCGATAGTATAGATGTTCTTTAATTATAGTTGTTTAGTCGAGAAGATCAATAATTTAGATGTATGCTTACTCAACATTATAATTCACTAAATGTTTACTCTCAAAATATGAACAATTTAGATGTATACTTACTCAACATTGTAATTCACTATATGTTTACTCTCAAAATATGAACAGAAACGCTAACATTCTATGTAATTCAATGAATTCCTATAATACTTAAACATTCGATTTTTTTTAAAATGAATATAAATACAATACACGAAATTTTAAATTAGGAATACAAAAACATAAATAATACATACAAAATAATATATACTATAATTTACATTATTTAAATATTATATGATGAATTTTTAAAATTAAAAATTTTTACGAGAGGAAAAAATATATATAAAACACAGATCTAATATATATTCATAATCATAAAAAACAGGTAGAATGATTTAAACTAATAACATTGAGTATAAAAATTTTAAAAATAATTTAAATGGAAACAAATTTTCGTTTGTGTATTAAAAAAGTGAAAAGGTGGAATACAATATTATGTTATCACTTATTATATATAGAGGCTCAAGGTCGACCTAGGCAATAGAGAGGCTTATTGAAAAGCGCAATATAATGAACTTTAGAGTGTGATCATTGTAAAAAAATGCACGCTTAAATATTTCATGTGTGGCTTTCAATAAATAAAACAAAATATCCAACAAATAGGTGGTCAATGTTGAGAAGTGGTGAGCCTAGTGGTAAGTTGACAATGGATTTATATTAACATTGTGCACAAGCTCTATATTTGACCATATAAATACCACGATCCTTATGTCAATGAGAAGTGACTCACTCTGTGGTAAAATAACACTCCAAAAAAGTTCTAAATTATTAATAATCTATTTAAATTTCATCCAAATTATTCCATACATTTAATATGATCTTCAAAATTATTTTAAATATGTTCATAGAATGTATGGAATGATTTGGATAGGCTTTCAATTTATTTATTTATTTTTTAGTATTATTTTACAAAGTTTTGGTTACTTCAATACTAATAAAGATGGTGTTACATAGAAGTGGTACTCTTACTAATATAATCATTAATTGGTTGTTAAATTCAAATATATTTGTTTACCTTAATTTTACCTCTCTTTTTTTATGGTTTCATAATTCCAACTCAAAAAACCTTTCATTCAAATATTTTTAAATACTTATCTTCCTAAAATCAAATATCAAATACATCTTAAAATTTATTTTTATAAATCTAAAATCTTTATTTACTTTTATAAAAGTTCTATATTATTTATAAAATTAATCTACAATAATATATAAATCTAATATATTATAAACTTAATACAAATTGAAAAATAATGCAAAAGAAATAATTTCTCCTATTAATATAGTTGATTACTAAAGTTTGTGTTCGAGTTTCTCTTACTATTGATCCTTATCATTGATAATTGATTCCTCAAATAACATTGCTTGTTATAAATCTAAAAAGTTTCCCCAAATTAAAAAAAAATCAATTACAAATTAAATTAAAAAACATAATTAATTACTTTAATATATCTTAAAATCATTTCTTTCAAACTATAAAAATCTTCAATCATTCACTACCACACAAAACATTTTAAAAAAAAAAATCAATGACAACTACTTATTTTATTATTAAAAAAAAAAGTTCAAGGAAAGCAACATACACTAAAGACATTTGAACATTCTCGATTTATCTTTGTTCCTTCCTACATTTGCATTGATTTTATCAAATTTCATTTTGCTCAAGGAAATATTCTGGAAAAATTTAGAATAAAGTTTTTTCTCTACATAAATGAATAATTTCGGTCTATTTCGAATGATTCTAAATGAGCCTTGTCCGACAGACAGTTGCATTTTGGGAAGCATTTGTGAATGAAACAAATAGGAGTGTGGAGATATTAAGGACTAGTTTGGCCGGGCACCCAAAGGAGACTATAACCACACACTCATCGGTGAAAGAACAAATATAAGAAGACTATAACCACCCATTCCTTGGGCGTTATCATTATTGTTGTCGATCCTTGAAAATGAAGGTTAGAATATGGTGGATTCTATCAAAATTAATGCAATACGCATAAGTAAATTATGTCAAGAATAATATTTGGAGGGATAAAAAGAATCATTATGTGTAGGTTATAATTTTTTTATTTTGAACTTTATATTATATGTAGTATTTTTTTAACATTTATTCATATGTATATGTATTTTCACATATTTATAAGAGTATTAGAGTTGTCAGTTTTTTTAGCACATGAAATATTAATTGTATTTTTCCAATTTTATTTGTTTGACTTTGATATGTATACATGCACACATATCAAATTGTCACATTATGTAGGCTTCAAACTTCAGGGATTCATCGTATGCTAGTTTTTCTCTTATAAATGGGGGTGTTTATATTTTTCTTACTCCTAGAAGTACCAAACACATCCTTTTGTCAAACATGGAATATATTTAAGATATTTCTTAGCCTTGACTCTTCAATACTCATATTATTGTTTTAGCCTTGATTTTTTCGTCACTAAAAATTATACTCACAAATGCATGTAGGATTTAACACATAGTTGAAGCCATAAGACTCACATCTTCATAAAAACTAGGTGTATCATTTTCTATTTTTTATTTTTTACATTTGATCAAATTATCATTATAGGCTCTTACCCATATGTAAATTTTCTTATAGGTTTCACATGAGTTTTGAAGTTTGTTGCACGAGCTTTAGGAGGCACAAAATATTGTATCCACTCTATTCTTATTTTAATTTGTGTGCATGCACACACATCAAATCAAATCATTTTTTAGACACCTAAAAATGGCTCCTATGCATTTATTAATCATAAAGTTTCATTATTCTAAGGTACATGTGTGTTTTTCGATTATTGGTTCAAATTATGCTATATTGGTACTTTGTTTTTTGTTCTGGTCATTTCTATTGTGTCCTCCCCCCTCTCTCTTCTAGTCTTATCTCATCTTCCTTATTTATCCCTCTTTCTAGGACCCCCTAGAAATGTACAATGCATATTTATGGGGTGTGTTCCCTTTTTAGTCATTAGGGTCCCATGAGGGTTTTGGGTCTTTTCTTGTTGGCTTTTTCATTCTTCTTTTGTCAATTTATGCACCAATAGGTTCATAATTTTAATTAAATTAAATTATAAGTTCAAAAGCACATTAGTGCATTTAGGACATCAATCAATAAATACAAGTAATCAATACAATGATATAGATAATGCATCTAGTATTATAAGTAACTCTGAGGAGCATCTAACATTTATTGTCACTACATTCTAGTAGAGATCAAACATTACCAAGCATCTGTTGCAACATTAAAGATTGTTCTGCTAACATACTTGCCTTACACTTGGTTGTTTGGTTGATTTACATTTTACTTGAGATGTTTCCTTTGATATTATGTATTTTTAATAAGTTAGTACAATATGGGTTTTTATTATTACATAATATATTAATTATATAATAACTTTATCATTCTATTTGAACATAATTGTTAGATGTTTTGCATCATTATGCTTTAAGCAAATTATGCATTAAGCCAATTAAAAAATTTCCTACGTGAATAACTCATTTACTTTCAGAATTTCAATGTGTGGTATTTAAACATCAACCAAGCCCTTTATACTTGTTAGTTTACTTGTATACTTGTATTATAACCTATGAATTTCATTCATTGTGTTCATGCCTATGATACTTTATTATTGGAATAGGGTATAGTACCCTTGTCACTTGTTTAATTTTTAATACCTTAGGTGGAATAGGGTATAGTACCCTTGTCACTTATTTAATTCTTAATACCTTAGGTGTACCTTATCTTTTTGTAATAATGACCAAGTGTTAGGGATTTATTCTCACATTCATTAATCTAAGTAATTGTACTGTTAAAGTACCCATGAAAGTCATTACTTAGTATTTTCAACACTTTAAATCTCTTATTGAATATAATTACATGTCTTTATTTAATTCATAATACCTTAGGTGTACCTCATCCCAAATCACTTTTTCCTTGTCCCTCATCATCCCTAATCACTCCCTCCCTATCCCTCATAATCCCTAATCACTCCCTCATTGACCCTCAACATCCCTCATCATCTTTAATCACTCCCTTGTTGTCCCTAATCACACCCTCATTGACCCTCACCATCCCTCATTAACCTTAATCATCCCTAATCACTCCCTCCTCATCCCTAATCACTCCTTCATCAACCCTCTCCATCCCTCATCATCTTTAATCACTCCCTCATCATCCCTAATCACTTCCTCATTAACCCTCACCATCCCTCATCATCCTTATTCACTGCTTCATCATCCTTCATCATCCCTAATCACTCCTACACCATCCTTTATCATCCCTAATCATTCCCTCATTGACACTCACCATCCCTCATCATCCCTAACCACTCCCTCATCATCCCTAATCACTCCCTCATTGACCCTCACCATTCTTTATCATCCCTAATCACTCCCTCATCATCTGTACTCACTCCCTCCTCATCCATCATCATCAGCTTAACCAATCCCTCCAATACCTTGATAGTGGGTGCAGTAGTTTCCCACTTGTGGCTTATGATCCAATTTTAAATTTTACTCGCTCAAATAAGGCCCAAAGAAAATCTTCTTTCACTCATCCTCTTTCACTCAAAAAGGAACTCAGAGATATCATCTGATTATCTGATGGGATTCAAAGATCTATATGGAGATCCACCCCTAAATCATGGAGAAAGTGTGTATCCATATCCCTAGGAAAAAATATATAGGTAGGAAAGTGAGCAAAGGGTGGGATGAAATTATATTACATATATAGATTGGGATTTTAGAATCTAATAATCCCAACCCAAGAGTTGAGAATCCAAATTTATATCCATATAGATAAGAGTGACCAGAGACTAGCTGAGAATTCCAATCCCAACCCCATAGTTGACTTCTCATTTTTTCTATATGCCATTGAGAGTATGTCCATAGTAGACTAGATTTATAGATAGATATATAGGAAGTCACCAATCTGATAGAGTGTGTTCCAATCTGATAGCCAATATACCCAAATTGATTTATACCCAACTTGATTTATGCAAGGAATGAAGGGCATATGCCTTAATCTAGTGTATCAGGGAGGGGATACTTATAACTATCAAGGGAAGTTTGCCTTTATGATATTTGTCTTTACTTTGATTTTGGATTAAGGCATAACTATCAAGGGAAGCTTATTTTATGTTAGATATATTTATTCTTACCCTACCTACTTATCTATGCCCTACCTGATAAGGCAAGGGAATCTTGCTTCATGATATATATCTTTGTTCTTGTCCTACCTACTTTCCCTATATATAATAGGTTCTTAGTTATCAAGGGAAGCTTGCTTCCTGATCTATAGCTTGCATATATTCTCTCTACCTACTTAGTTATGCCCCACCTACTAAGCTTCTATATTTGGGAAGGGAAGCTTGCTTCCTGGTAGATATAATGTGAAATGAAGTTTTAAATCATTTTATGTATGTAATAGATATATACCATTAAGTATGCCCTACCTAATTTACCTACTTGAGTATGCCCTACTCGATTGGATATTTGAGTCATATCTTGATCTTAAGTATGTCCTACATACCTATCAAGAGGATGGAGTGATTAGGGATAAAGATAGATGAGGAAATAATTATTAGGGATGATGAGAATCAATGAGGGAGTGAATAGTGATAATAAGGGATGAGAAGGGATGATGAGGGAGTGACTAGGGTTGATGAGGTTCTATGAGGGAGTGATTAGGGATAATTAGGATTGACAAGGGATTTATTAAGGATGATGAGTAATGATGAAAAATTATTGTGTTGTATCTATATATAAGGGGTAATATATATTATTTGGGTGACCTTCTCTACCCCATGTGTGCATGATTGATTCATTATATTCCTTCCTATTAGATGGGAACTGAAACACATACTTTAGATGAGGGGGCAATGACTGATCCCTATTTTGAAAGGATATTTGTCATTCTAACTTATATAGAGAAAGGAGTCACTAGGGATGATCAGGCACAAGCAAAAAGCCTTTACACCCACCATAAAGGTATTAAAGGGAGTGATTAGGGATGAAGAAAGAGTGATTAGGTATGATGAAGGATAATGAGTGTCATTGAGGGAGTGATTATGGATGATAAGGGATGAGGAGAGAGTGATTAGGGATGATGAGGGATGATGAGGGAGTGACTAAGGATGATGAGAGTCAATGAGAGAGTTATTAGGGACAATGAGGGTTAATGAGTGAGTGATTAAGGATAATGAGGAATAATGAAAAAATCTTGCATCATATCTATATATAGAAGTAATATCTATTATTTGGGTGACCTTCTCTACCCCATATATGTAAGACTATTTTTTTTCCATTCTTTCCTATTGAATGGGAATTGAAACACATGTTCATGGTTATGAAGGAATATAACGAATCTGAATCATGTGTTTCAAATCCCATTCAATAGGAAGGAATGAAATGAATAAATATTACACACATGGGGTAGATAAGGTCACCCAAACAATAGATATTACCTCTATATATAGATATGGTGTAAGACTTCTTAATCATCCCTCATCATCCTTAATCACTTCCTCATTGCCCCTCATTATCCCTAATCACTCCCTCATCGACCCTCATCATTCTTAGTCACTCCCTCATCATCCCTAATCACCCCCTCCTCATCCCTCCACATTCTTAATCACTCCCTCAATGACAGTCATCTTCCTTAATTATCCATAA
>JARHVA010000810.1:3607500-3725000 GCA_037957365.1 Torreya grandis | reverse complement strand
AAAACACTATTTAACCCTCAATATAAGCACAAATAAATAATAACAATCCTTATCTTTTATAAGTTTAGCTACCCTATTAGGATATGAATAAAAAGATCAATCTCCCCATAGTCAGGGTAAAGATCTAAATTATTGAGAGAGGTTTTTAGAGCCATAACCCTAAAAAAACCAATCATCATATTATTATTATTATTTGTCTACCATTGTCTAGAAACATGAAGTCCACAATTATAGTAAAAAAAAATGTAGAGTGTATGATTCTAGCGTGGTGCTCAGGGCACAACAAATGTTCACAGTTAACATTGTATTACTAAAAACACTCTAATTTTTTTTGTTAGAATATGACATGTGTTTCTTAATTTCCAAAAAATAAAGATAATTTTATAAACCCTCACTTTATTATTTATGATTCTAAAATTAAAATATATATTTTAATTTTATTTTTTTAGGTTAAAAGTACCTTACAAGTAACCATTATCAAAGAGTTAGTTTTTATGACTCTAACTTAGATCTAATTAAAATTTAACTATGATCTAAGGATGTTTATTAAGTATATTTATAGAAGAGAAAACAACTATTTTGACACATTTCCCCATTATGAAGATTTGATGACACAAATTTAAACTCCTCATAAATTCAAGGAATGAATATTGTGTGTCGCTTCAATGGAATGCATTGGAGATCATGTTAAATCTAGATATGGCTATAACTATTATAAAAAACTTGTGAACAATCCAATGAGAAAATGTCATTCCTCATGAATTTAAGGAATGACTATTGTGTCTTGTTTCAATGGAATGTATTGGAGATCATGTTAACTTTGGAGATGGCTATAACTATTATGAAAAAATTGTGAACAATCTGATGAAAGAATCCCATGGACATGACAACATTTTTGTAAATCCCCCAAAAAGAAATAAGTGTTGATTTTGGCTCAATGACCTTACTTTTATTTAATTAGTGTTTTGCAACACCACTATCATATTGATTTGTTATCCCTCCTTGATTTTGGTGGTGTCATATATTTTCCATTCCCATTTTTATTGTCTCCATAAAATTTGATTAGTGTGTGTGTGTTTTCATGGAAATGTCATATCTAAGAAAAATAATGAGAAATTGCATAGAAAGGAAGAGATAATAAGATTGTCTTCAGATATTTGAATTGTATCACCCATGGAGGAATTATCCTTACATTTTTTTGTGAATATGTTTGTGTTTAGAAACTATATTATAAATCAAGTCATTAACATACTACATGGTTTTTTTTCTATAATCAATACAAAACTTAAGGAAGGGAATAATCACATCAAATAGCATTTTTTTTTTTTAATTATTTGAAGTTATGTTTCATGTATGGCTTGTTACTTATGGTGAAATATTAATGTTTTTTTATTATTTAAATTAATGTTGGTATTATTTGTATAAAAGTTTTGAGTGTATATTTATAATGAAATATAAAACTAACCAACTATATAAAGTAGTATTTTTCCAAACATCAATTTCATCATTTCAAAATAAACTTAAAACATGGACTTATTTTTTATTTTAATATAATTATTATTTCTATTATTTTTAAGTAAAAATTTATTATTATTTACCACCATCTCTAATGACATAAAAATGGTCATATGATGCAATACTTCTATAATATAGAGAAGATAAAATATTCTTAAATCCAAAAATACTTATTAAAAAAAAAAAAACTTATTTTTAAAAAAACTTATAAATGCCACTTTCAAACTTTAAATTATTTCAAACTCTAATTTTTTTTCTTACTATTGTTACATGTTTGTTAAATTTCTTGCTTGGTTGCTCAACTACTCCATTAATGATTCAACTACTCCATTAATGATTTAGTTTTCTATTAATATTTGTGAGGAATAAAAAGACTTGTAAATAAAAATTTATGATTAATATAAGTGGAATGTTATGGATCAGAGAAGATAAAGGTCATCAAAAATGCACAATAATCTTCAAGACATGGAAATAAACATTTTAAAAGAGGAGTGTTCAGTGTATTTCCACCATTTTGGAGATTCAATCATATTCATGACAATGGTAAGGTACGATTACATTAGAATATTTCAAATAAAATTGTTAAAATTTTATTAATTTTTTTGGTTTTGTATAAATTAATTTGAAAAGATTTTAATGATAAAGAAAGATAAGTTTGAAAAGTGTGTAGTACACGTAATTGCTACCAAAATTTACTTGGATATAATAAATAATTTCATGTTTATAATGCAAAATTGTGTTGAAATTACAACATAAATATTAAAACCAAAATATAATTTGTTGATAAGTACAACCATTTTGAATAGAAGCTTCTTTTTCATAACAATACAAAAAAATGGTAAAAATGGTGAATTACAACTGGAACATTTTTGAAAACACATCATACACCTGGTAACTATTAATGAAATCAATCCTTAGGTTTAGATACACACACACACACACACATATAATTAGATTGTTATAGAGTTTTCAACTATAAGGTATGGAGTACTTATATAAATATTATGTTAATCATTTTTTTTAAGGAAATATAAATGGTAACGTTGATAGTGGACAATCAATATTCTCTACCATATATATATTAACATTTGTTTCTAAAAGTAAAAAATACGTTGAAAGGGAGATGAAATATGTCTTTTATATAACTATTATTTTTTTTTAACTTTTATCACATATACTTTGTGTAATTAAAATATTACATAAATTATTTATTATGTTTAGAAAAAATATGTATTTATAAATCTCTTTAAAAATAAATTGTGTTTAGAAAAAATATGTATTTATAAAACTCTTTAAAGATAAATTGTGATTTTTTATAATGACAAAAATTCAGCTACTTTAATCTATTTAGACAATAATTTTATAAAATGAAATAATGTAAAATCGTTATTTATGTTCGTTAAAAAGATGGGTGAAATTCTTATTGCAGAAAACAATTTATTTCGCAAACATTAAGACTGACAAAATCCAAGCTCTTATTATTCAATTACTTGTATTATAAGGATGTTTTTTTTAAATCACTTGTAAAAGATAACATGTAGTTGTAGAGGTGGAGACAAGCATAATAATCACAAGAGGCAACGACGATATGGTTGTGATATCTATGCAAAAAGCATCTTTGTGGCACCGAGAGGGTTACAAATATCTAAGTATATTCATTTTAAAAATATGCAAAAATATATACCGACAAGGTTCCAAAAAAAAAAGTGATATGCTCTAACTAATTGAATGCACATGTGCATTATTTCAAGGAACGAGTAATCTAAGTAAATTAGAGTCATAAATATCAATATAAATTATACAAACCTCTTAATGCATCTATTAAATGCATAACAAAATCATACGTTATCTTAAAATTAAGAGTATTAAACCCCTTTTAATAGTGATTTATTATGATAGTTTATCTCTTGAATTTTTACTTTAATAAACATGTAGTATAATAATTTAAAAAATTACATTAAAATCAATAAATAGAAACTATAATAATTTAAATAATATATAAATAATTTTATTGTTATAAATTGAATAATTAATAATATAGTAAATCAATAAAGATAATATAACAATATCAATATTTTTTTCATCATTTTTTATAATATTTTTATTTTTAGTTCATTGTCAATGTTATTGACGTTCACATCATTATTTGTTTCACTATTTCATGTATTTTCTCAAAAAATCTTTATATATATATCTTCGTAAAATTGTGTATTAACTTCACATTTGAGATTATGAATATCGCATCAATGATTTCAACATATATTCCTTTCATTTTTGTGATATCTTCCTTCATTTTATTAAATTCCACTTCAATACAAATAATCTTTGATTTCAGTGTGTCTATTAAGTTGAAGTTGTTTCAATATTGCATGATAATAAGTTAATATTAACATCAGTGATGAAAAAATGAGTAGTAAACCACGTAATGGGATTTTTTTTATTTTTGTAACCCACAAAAAAGAATAATTAAAAAAAGAACTTATATGAATATTGAGTGCATTAAGATGGTCTAATATTTGTGATAAACACCTGTGAATGCCCCCTCTCTTAAGGGGAGTTGTTGAAGCTCTGTAATAACTATCCTCAAAAAAAAGTTATGCATCATGTGTGTTAGACTGAAAACATATGATATCTGCATGATAAACCAATATAATGTGTATACATGACATCGAAATGTAAAATAATCTGAGCATAAGTTGGTAATGTATGATGTATGTAAGATCTAACATTCACAAGGTTGTCAAGATAGATATAGCAATATAAGCATGTATATGAACAACAAATCTAAGTAACTAACTAGGGGGATGGGGCATGATGTCCATCAAGGCACCCAAGGAGGAAGGGGAGATGCATAAGGTCCCTCATGGCATCATAAACTGCATGTGAGTGTTACAAGCAAGATAAGTGTCATGGCGATGACACATAATGAAATCATACATACAAACACATGAGGCACGCAAAGTAGACCAAGGGGCCATAATATAAGGGACATGGACACATGTCACTAAGTCTGAGAAAGCAAGGTTAGATTAGATCCACATGAAAGCACATGTTCAAATGTCTGCATACATAATCAAAAAGACATACACGAGGACATGAGCACATATCCAAAGCATACACATAATGAAAGAAGTGGCTCAGAGTCGTAGAACAATGGCATATTCAAATGCCCTCAAATAAATGCAGAAGCAAAGAGACATAATCAAATCTAAATTAGGAAAGCTAAAAATGATAATATACATGAACATGTGGTACAAATCCATATAAGAGTAAAGATGTACATAAGTTGAGTCTATAATAGTGGTAGTTAGCAAAAAAATTATGTAGTATAAGATGATCACTATCAAGATATAATCGATGCTAAATCTATAATTTGGAGTATAGAAAGATATAGCCTGGCAAACTGAAAGTTGTGTAGTATGATGCCCTCAATGGGTAAATGTATCAATGTTAAATATGTGTATCTGTGTATGTGCCTCTAATGGGTTGATAGTAGTAAAAGTTAGACTTTGTAAAGGTCTTGAATCCTATAATGATATGTGAACACTCGAAGAGAAAAAGTGAAGCATGTATGTATGATAAAATTGACTAGCTTAACATATGTAGTACATGTCAAATAGAAAGAATGTAAACATAGAAATGCATACAATCTAAAATTTGTACTTTCTGAGAAAATATTTGAATGTTTTTGTATTTTTGAATATGTTGTATTGTTTTTGTGTTTTCTGAGTATAGGTTATGTACAAGCAACATGAAAATGAAACTATATATAAGGAGAAAGGTAAGAGAAACTATGTACAAGTAGAAAGGAACATACTAACCAATGAGTCTCATAAGAAACTCACTATCAAGGTGTCCTATATCAAATAAAGGAAGAGTGATTGTATGTGTTATGCAAGGAGGTATCTAAGATCTGTGACCTAGATGTACTTAGTGATCTGTAGCTAAAATTACTTGTAGATTAAGGTTGTGAATCTGTAGAGCTGACTTAAAAATCCTATGAACTGTGGGGTTCTTGGGGACCCATCTAGTGTAAGGAGCTATGACTGGCGTGGGTGTTCTATATTATAACACCAATTTAGATGGTAATAGGGTAGAGACATGCTCTCTAAAATCCATAACATTTCTCTGACGCATGGGTCTCTCTAAAAAAATTATTCATGGGAGAGTATGTGTACATGGTAATTCTATAGGAGTAGACCTCACCTACACTGGTGGCTTAACTGATATCGAAGTGTGTTAATATAAGTTATGTTTGGAATGGTAACTAATGTCTATTGTGTAATTAGTTGTGGAATAATTAAAGGATACTTATATGGAAGGTCTTCAACTATAGCCACCTGATTAGCATGTATATATTTAAGACATCTACGTACGGTGGATGGAATGGATCGAAGTTATTGTATCCATGGCCTACCCAATAACATGTCAAATGTGTTGACACTGTAGACTAGGAATTTGACTCAAGAGAGGTGGTTAGTATCGTGTTAGTTCCAAAATGAAAATAAATTGACAAAAACACACTAACTAGCATACATCTCTAGGCCTAGACACTAGGGGGAGCTTAGTTAACAAAACTAAATGGAAAACACAAATAGAATGTAAAAGACAAATGATCTATTACCTTCCTTAGATACTCCAAATGGCTTATTAAAGTGGCTTGCTCAGCTTGTACTTCAAGAGATCTTCTTCAATGGAGTGTGGCTACCTTCATCTCCTCTTGGCACCTTTGGCTTTGCCTTGGGTCAACAATTTGGCATTATAACACTAATTGCAATGGATTTTAAAATTATTTATGCATTATAAATTTTCATTAACCAAGCTTAAAATTCAATAGGCAAGGCCTCCTATTTATATATTTTGCAAAATGGTCAGAATAAACTTGAACCATCCATCTCAAGATGAAGATGTGTGGCTAAAAGTCTATTCAATTTTTGAGGCAAAAATCAAAAAATCCCTTCATAAATATTTGGGATAGAGAGGCAATAAAGATTCATGGAGGGTCTTAATGAGGCATGGGGTGGCTTGATCAAATATTTTATGCATTTATGGCTTATGGATGTCACCCCATAGAAATGATGTTATTTGATGATGCAGTTATTCAATAGTCATTTCCAAAAATAAATATTCAAAAAGATTCATGAAATTATTAATTAGGCTCATTATTTGGTTTAATTAGGCTTAAATATGATTAGTCAAATTTGATGCAAATCTTGGCTCTTTGTGCACAAATTAATCAAATTGATTAAAATGTCATATTATTGGCTTAAAATTTAACTAGATTGGAATTAGGATGCAATGTTAGATGCATTGGATCCATTATCCCATTTAGGATGCTTTCAACATAAAATAATAAATACATGTGTCTTGTGTAAAAAATTTGGTAGAAAAGAGCAATCTAAGGCATCTCGTGCAAAATTGGCATTTTGACTCGAAATGATCTGATCAAAGTTAGTTGCTTCATAAATTGCATTGCCTGATTTAAAGATACTTTGGCTAAGATCGGCACTTGAATATGTCAGTTTCAAAGCTTTTAATGTATTTTAGTATTTTTAGGCTAAATTGTGCATTTTGGTAGAAATTGGTCAAAACCTTGATTGATGGTCATCGATGGCCAGTTTTAGGTTTCTACAATTTTCCCCTATTTGGGAAGGTATTGCAAGATATAAGCACAATAACATCCTCTCAAATAATGATAAATGGCCTGTATGCCAAAATGAAAATTATGATTGAAGAAAAAGCTCCAAAGAGTGTTTAGGAAGCCTATGATGATGCCTCTTTGAGGGAGTGGCCGTTACATATATGGATGGACGATCCCTCAAAAAAAAAAAAAAAAAAGGTGAGAATTAACCTAAGGTTGAGATTAATCAAAATGAGAAAATGCTTGCATGCATTAGTTTAAAAAGGATATTGATTTACCCAAAGGTAGTTATAATCAAGAATAAACATCAAAAATAATGATTTACCCATAAATGCTTATAATCATTAAGATGACCTAAATTGTTTGATATGGTTGTGCCCCAATTAAGGCATATTATCAAGCATGACTTAAGGATATAACCTATAATATAGATTAAAGATGAACGAGTGTAAACATAGATGCAATGGTCTAATGACTAAAGAAGCCACAAACAACCAAACATACGAGGATGTAAAGTGATGAAAGAGATGGATAGAGGAATGAGATTGATCAATAAAAAATACTCAATTGTACATGCTAATGAGGAGATGGTCATCCTTATTATTAATAATACTAAACCGGTCAATGGGTTAATTTGATAAAGATGGGTGGAAATATTTATCAAGGTGCCAAGGAGAAACTTATACAACTCCATTGATTGTAGACCTCTTGAAATTGATTTTTTTTGTAGCATGTGATGGTAGGCATCATGATAAAACACCATGATGACTATCTCAAAATATGCATAAAGACTGACTCTCGATCCAATAAACACTCAAAAATAATGAACCAATGATAAAAACCATGATGAAATTGTTGACGTATGAATATAAATAGACTCAAGAATAATGTGCTTGAGGAATCACCCAATGAATGTATATAGACTGAGTCAAGACAATAGTACTAAAAGCAAACAAACAAGAAAATAAACAAACATAAAGCACACAAACAGACAAATAACCTAAAATAAATAAACAAACAGAAAGCCTAAAAATAAAATCAAAAGAAAGCATCCTAACAATGATTTTGCCCTAGTAGGGTAGACTGAGGATAACTGACTAGGCTTGATAGGAAAAATGTTTTTGGATTTTAAAATATTTGAATGTTTTTGGAAAATTTTAGGTATCTTAACTCGTTAGAGAATGACAAGATACCTACTCAAAAAATGGTGAGAGCGTTTGTCTTTGGTTACTCGTAAAATGATGATAGTGTGGTTTAGGTTGCTCGCAAAATGGTGAGAATAAGGCTTAAATTGCTCGTAAAATGGTGAGAGCATGGCTTAGGGGGACTAAGGTGACCTCAATATTAATTAAGCATGGCCCAAATAGTCCCAAAATGATGTTAAGTCATAGTAATTTTGTCCACACACAAAAGGCAAGGAAAAACCAACTAGGTACCAACAAGTTCTCAAATCTATCAAATAACCAGTCAAATGAAAATAGTAATGGCAAGGTGATGTGGTAATGCATGATAAATAAGTTTTTCCCTTAGTTTTCCCATAGGTGGTTATAACTAGGATACAACGGATCAGATCAATGATACTAATTTTCCCATAGGCGGTTATAATTAAGTTCACATAAACAAACTTAATAAAAGATGAAAGATATCTTGTCAGATCAATTGTCACACTACTTTCATAGACTGTCATAATAAACACAGATTTGATTGATTATTGAAACTTGATCAAAATCCCCTCATGAAAATGTGAGAAGAACCAAAGGAACCAGGATCAAAACAAGATTTGGTAGGATGACTAAAAATAGGCTTTGGTCTAGATAGGAATGCTATGGTAGGATGGTATGGTCTTGATTAAGATAATTATGGGTTTGGATAAATTGGATAAACTGGTAAGAGGGTTTCCCCCAAGTGGTAAGGTGATTGGTTGGGATATGCGATAATGGCAAAAGGATATGTAACAACAACAATGTCATGGCAATGAAATTATATGGTACATGTTTTTGGCATGTGTGATTGTTGGTTTTAGATTCTATGGTTCCTGCTAAAGTGGAGATGCACATCTTGATCAACAAATGATACAAACAGAATAATCAATCATGTAAATTTGTATCCCACATTGTGTCTGAGTTGTTGCTCTATCAAGAACTGCCTGCAGATTTAGATGCCAAAAACATTGTTATGATCTTCATCGGTCCTTTATTCTGATTCCTTAAAATGTCAAGATAAGGTATCTTTGTAGCCTTTGCAAAGGAAAGAGCAGTCATGGATGGTAAACAAGGACAAATAATGGATGATAGATTTTTTTTTAAATGGAATGTGTAATAGTTCGGAAACAAATGAAGATCGAGACTTTCAGTCACACGTAATGTTGTTGATGCTAGATTTGACATAATTTTGGTTGTGATGAGGCTAAAGACTGGTTCTCTTAATAGGACCACCAAATTTTTTTATTATTTAATCTTGAGAGTAGCTACCATCCGATTAGGCTGTAGATAGGAAGCTATTTTGATTTGATCTTTGATTTTGTCTTCATCAAGAAATGAAGGATTTTTGTGCTTAACTATTGGTGCCTTGATGAGGTTTTCACTAATGAAGTTTTCTTGATTGTCCCATAGCACCTCTGAGAAGGTTTCACTAATGACCATTGGCTTTTGACTTTGATTGTCTTATAGTGCTTCCAAAAGAGTTTCACTAAAAGATGTTGAGTTTAAACTTTGCTTGTCCCTTAGTGCCTCCAAAAAGGTTTCACTAGGAGAGTGTTCTTCTACTACATGAATGTGGTCTTGGCATCCTTGATCTTTAACTGCTATGTCACCATGGATGTAGTTCAATAAAGTGTAATTCTATCGGTCCCAATCGACTCTTGTGGGAGGTGGAATGTCAATAATATGGCTATGTTGGTTGGTCGTAATGGCATGTGGAATGAGAATGGAATGGAAAGAGGTTTCACAATCCTCATAGAAGATACTATGATAACTTGTGTTGAAGCTGAAGTAGTCATCCTCAGAAACTGTAGAAGTGTCACAAATGTATTCAAACCGATATGTTAGGCATGTGTAACCAATATTGTAATAACCATGAACATATTCTTCTTCTAAATCTAACTTTTAACTCAAGGGACTCTGAATTTGATGTTTGGATGGATGTTGATTCTAATTTTGATGCTAAATTTGATGTTGGTTCAATAATAGAACCTGACTCTAACTCTGATTCTTCATCTAATGGGTACTCTGTTATAATGATGGCATGGTGGGCTCCACAAAAATTGGTTTGTCATAATGAGACTCTTATATAATGGGAAATAGGTCAAGAGACAACTCCTTAGAGACTGGCTTATCAAGGGGAGACTCCTGAAAAATAGGCATATAGTCGAGGTAATGATTTGCCCAAAGGCAATTATAATCATTAAGAAGTGACTCAATAAAGACTGGATCATCAAAGTGAGACTCCTCAATAATTGGTAGATGATCAATAGGTGATTCATCATAGGTTGACTTATCACAAATGGTTGGTTCAACAAAAACATCTTGGATTGGTTGATTTTCTTGGCCTTAGTTTCCAATGAGTTTGAAAATACCAGTTTTTATCATAACTTGGTTCTTGAATGATTGGATCAGTTGAGGTTTGGATGGGATTGGTACTCAAAACATAATTTTTAGCACATAGACATAGATTACAGATCCTAGATTTAAAAAAACATAGTGAAAAATAGTCACATACACATCGGTCTCAGTTTTACACAAAAACAACATAGTTGGTCAATAGCGTGGCACATAAGACACGAGCACAATGCGCTATTGAATAAGGGACCACAATACTATCCACTAGCCCCAAAAGTAGGAAAATATAAAATTACCAAAAAGGTACAATAATTATAGTTTAGATTTGTATAGTCTCAAGCACAAATTATTAAACATGTTTAGTTTATGCTCAGTTATACACATAATTACATAGGTTGACTCAAATTGGGGGCATCATGTTCACTCCAATTTTAGTTTCAGATACTCAAACACATATTATTAAGACTCAACCTAGAATCCATATACATATATATCATATTTGGGAGCATATGCGTGAGACATTTTTCCCATATGTTCAGTTTGACACTAGTACTCTTAGATGGAATGGAAACTCCATGTCATTCTCCATGTTATTCCAAATACCATTTGCACTAGGTTCACACCAAATTGATGTCTTATTCCATCTGTAGCAGTTGACATTACTGAGTAGTCCTTAAGCTACAATATTGAGTGCTTGAGTGGTCCTTGAACTATTTTTCATTTTAGATTTTTCAAGTGGCCTAAAATCCATCCTATTTAGTTTCAATTATATCACACAACTTCAGTTACTTAGCACAATTTCAATTTTAGATGTATCTACTAGACATGGGTAGGTCGTGATGAAGTCATAGCCTACTTGAGTTCTTGAGCCACCTACATAGGAGATTTGGACAAGCCATTAGTCCAATCGAAGCTATTCACCATTTAATCACCATCTACATGTGCACACATGATGTTACCAAGTTTTAGCATTGGTTTGCATACCCAATGAGGTGTATTTATTCTTTTCCTCTATCTCTCATATATTTGTATCCAGTTTTGTCTTTGCTTTTGATATTTCTTAAGTAAGGATTAATATATTTATTTTTCACTTGCTAAACATGTAATGAAATAGGCTTCATAGAATCAGACCCAAATTCATAGACTTCACCTCTGAGATAATTCTAGGTATGTTTCTTTTTTTGATCCTAGTCATTTTGTTTTGCTGCATTTCTAGAATAAAGGAGGGGTAAATGTAGTCATCTAAAATGTCATTTGAGTGCAATGAGTGTTACTTAGGACTAGCTTATCCTAATTTAGCCCTAGACCTATCTTAGGGCCTCTCTTGATCTTTTTCCAACTTCTGTGTGAGTCCAACCCACTCCCAGACATACCAAAAATAGCACTAAGGTACCCCTTAGCCATCCAAGTCCCTTAGTCACCAGCGCCTACCACTTGGATATTAGTGCGGCCCTTTGGACACTAGTGCACTGTGCTATTGACCTAGGAACCATGCTACTATCCCTTAACTCTTTACTCCCCCAATGGTTATTTTTATGTTCCCCAAATCACTCCTAGGGTCAGTGTAGACATATTTCACATCTTGAAAAGCACCATAACATTATATATTGGCCATTTTCATTCACTTATCCACTAAATGAAAATCAAATGTAAATACTCATAAGTAAACTCAGGATCAATTGTGCAAATCAAGGTCATTGATCCTTATTCTACCCTACTTTTGCATACACCCATATACAACAGTGCAGAGCTTAGATTACTCATATTTATAGTCTCAAGTCACACTCAAAGCATTCAAATTGACACTCATATCGGCATTCATTTGCACTTGTATCGACACTTAGATTGGGAGAACTACATTGAGCTTGATCTTGTTTCGAGGTATTGGTATATAGGTAATGCTCAGTACATGGGGTGTTGAGGTCACGTCTAGCCTACCCTGCTAATGTCAGTCTTTTCTACTTATTCTCCTCAAATACCCTAATAAACATGGAGGCTTAGGGTTTCACATTCAAATCAATCAAAATAGAGAATAGATAGTGAGCCAACATTTGTCCAAACAGGTACAAGCATCTCAGGACTAGTTGAAGGTATACCTAGAAGCTCACTACCTTTGTTACAAGAGGACATTACCATGCCCCAAAGGGCATTAGCGCAGTGTACTACTATCCATGAGGGTTTCTGACTTCTATTTTTAGTTCACGACACTTTGCACAATTCTAATACCAAGTTCTAGCATGTCACTCATATGTCTCGGTTAGTTTCTAGCTAAGTACATCCTATTTTAATTCATTGTTATTTATAGAATAATCAGATAGGTCAATTATTGTATAAATTAGAGGTTGTTGATATTGTCATATTTATTCCCTGATTTATTATTCCAAAACTTTAACAATCTATAATTTTACATTCTATAAATCCCTTAAAAATTAAATTAAATATATTAAAAAAGATCAATATAATTGATAACTCAATACAAATTATATATATGCAACTTATCTACGATATAATATTTTTAGTTGGTGTACTTAAACCAATACTAATAACTACATTACTAAGTATAAAGTAATGTAATCATTTCAAACTTAAATAAAAATTAATATGATGTGAGAGATAGAGTCATGTAAAACTGTTAGGTTGTGGAGCTAAAAGCTTCACTGATGCAGACATGGAGGAGGTTGCAGGATGAGTTGCTGAGTGTCAGAAGTCTTTGGCGTTGGTCTGGCCAACCGACGTCGGCAGGTAGGCGACAGGAAGCAACCGACGTCGGTCATGGATCGGCCGGCGTCGGCGACCCCCAGGCGGACAGGGACCGACGTCGGTCCCCTGTGTGGTTCGGACTGCGAGCTTATTACGGGCAGTTAGCTAACGAACCAAGTGTTTGCATGAAGAGATCTATTTTTAGACTGAGAGCTGCGGATCTAATTATTGTACTAGGAGTCTAATTATTGTTTGGATGAGATCTATATAATAGACTCATGGTTGTATTGTAAATGTGTAGCTAGGAGTAAGAGAGCATAATTATAAGCTCCTTCGGTGTGTGAGGTAGAGCAATGGTGCGTTCCTCCTAGTGCCACAATACCAGTTGTGTTGGTGCTGGATTGGAGAGTCAGCTGGATTCTTCAGGTGTGTATGATCTTGGTCATCAGGTGAGCATGGCTTCTATAGGAGATCTACATGGTAAGTAAGATCATTGATATGCAGGTGTGTGTGTGTGCAAGGTCAAGGTTCACAGGTGTGCAGAACCATTATTGATCTGTAGGTTGGAGATCAGATAGGACAGCAACACAACAGGGAGCAGTATCAGGCAGGATCTACTTGGAGTACAGGTGTGTACTCGGATAGAGCTAAGAGGAAGGCAAGGGAGTTCCTTCCATAAGTATGGTCTGTTGAAGTGCAGGTTATTGCAGGTTCATGGGAGATCTACTTGAAGTACCTTGAGTACTTGTGGAGTGCGTGGAGCACAGGTGTAAGGTGAACACCAACTCAGTGTATGAGTTGGGTGTTGGGACCTAGTAGAGAGAGCTTTGAGGAGAGAATTACTGTTCACTTGAGGTGTGGGAAACCTCTGTAAGGTGGTGGAGAAGAAGTGGCATCTTCTTTATTGTATTCTTTTCTGTAAGAGTTATTAATACAAGTTGTGTATTGTCTCTCATATTCTGTGTTATTCTGAATTCTAGTTACTTGTTGATTCTGGTTATTTCCGCATATTAAGTTGCTTGAATTTGGTAATCAATTGTGTGCTTTCGGGTTGGTCCTATTCACCAACAAGTGGTATCAGAGCATGTTTGTTGTTCTAGGTGCTTGACAAAAACAACCTAACAATCAAAACAAAAAAATGTAAGTATTATTAAACTATATATTATGAGATTAACAAAGTACTAAATATAAAATGCTTTTGTCTAACAATTTGATAATAATAAATAATAATTTTAAAAAAAACCACCATTACTCAAGTTGAGAGTAAGTGATTTAAACTTTAAAAAAGTGTATCGTCAAGATCCAAACTCTAAAGTATACTCGAGAGACATATATGACTTAAGAGTAGTAAGGCATGGAACGGACCAACCCTGTAGCTACATTTGATGATGACAAGTGTAAACAATCTAACAAGAGGAAATGTTGAGGCGAAAATTAAGGAATGACCAGAAAATTAGTAATAAACATAGAAGACTATCCATATTTTGGTGGGACCACGACATCACCGCACTTTAAAGTTGGATTGAAAGACGGACTCTTTGCAATAACATTTTATCTGAATAATGGAATTTGGTGACGGAAATGGAGTAGCTACTTCCTTTTACAACGACTTATAGCACGTGTTCCACTTAAATCTCGCCACAATTAAATGTCGGCGAATCGAAGTTAAGCAAGTTGATCTAACGGCAAGTGCAGCCACAGATTGGCAGTGGCGGTTAAAGAATAAGTTGGAAGTTGAACGGCTCTCATTTTCCACCGACTCAAAATGAAAAATCGCATTTAGAACACATTAAATTAACGATAAAAGGATGGAGCAATCAGACAGAAATGTGGCATGTAAGAAGAGGCTTTCTCGGAATATGTTAAGGAAGTAATGTGAGGTTAAAAGCTATGATGGTTACATCCAAATTTGTGTTAAGAATATGAGTGTGGACCAAAGTCTAAATTCAATTGCTCGCTCACAATAATTCTTCATTCTGTTTTTTTAATAGTGGTAACTTCAGCCATGCAAAAAGCTTTCTAGAAGGGATCATCCTTTTTTTCATGAGGAGAAGTGTTACTTCAGTGCAAATTGAGTTTGTGTTGATGATTTAAAATTGCGCTTGATTTTAATCAACAATAATGGGAAGTTTCGAGATATGGGACGTGCTTTTTGAAACAACCTCTAGATTTTAAAGAAGTTGGTTCTTTTCTATATTAGTATATACTGGGAAAAGGGATAGGAATTTAAATCAGAAACACAATGCAAGAAAGAAAATCTAATCTATGGCGATGCCCCTGAATGTAATTCAACCTTAATCCTGAGCACAGTGCGACTATATGTATGATTCATTTACATTTAAGAGCAAACAAGTGCATGATCAATGTAAAAGATGGAAACAATAGAAACAGAGGCTCACAGCATAGACTACTTTTGCAGTGATACAGAAAATGTCAACAAAGGCATAGGGTTCAATCTTCTTATTTGAATTTTTCAGTCACATAAGAGGCGCAGAAACATGTACAGTTATGTTAAACCTTCCAACTCAAGAAAATGAGACAAAAACAAATAACATTCCTAATCACAGCTCTAGAAAGTCTACAGCCTAGACTACTTTTGCAAATGACACAGATAATATCAACAAAGGCATAGGGTTCAATCTTCTTATTTGAATTTTTCAATCACATAAGAGGCGCAGAAACACGTACAGTTATGTAAACCTTCCAACTCAAGAAAATGAGACAAAAGCAAATGATATTACTTAGCCACCGCTCTAGAAAGTCTAAACTTGTTACAATAATTCTCTCTCAAAAATTCTCTTTGATAATGGATGCTAATTGATGATCATCCCCTGCACCCTTATTTATAGCCTCAGATTCACTCCGGATTGTCTGCTTGTTCCCAATCTAACGGCCCAAATCAAATCTTCTCCTAACTGAAAGTGTCTAATAGAAGATATCTTATAGATTATGAAATGCTTCATTTTCTGGCAGTTCATTGGTTGTAACAAATTGCAGGACGCTCCCTTCTCTTGAATGCTAGGTGACACTTAGCCAATTTCTTCTTATTACTTTAGCAATCACCGGAGGTCGACACTTGTTGTGTTCTGTAGCAGCCATTGAAGACACGCGACGCTTTTCGCGTAAATTATACTCTTTTGTGTTTTTGCTCAGCCATGTTTCACCTTTGACACTTGTCGCTATCCACTTTCTCAAAACTTCAATAGCTTAACAAAAATATGACTCACTACATCTCTTACTCGAGCAACTTTGAAAAGGGGCATAGGGATAGGTGGTAATCTCTGCTTGCTTCAACTTAGGACACGTGGCAATCTCCGCTGCTCTTTAGCTATACTGTGGAAATGTTTGGGACACATGTTAGGCTCCTACAGATGGTGACACTTGGCAGCTTCCGTAGATTATTAGAAATAAAACCTGGGACCCACCACAGTCTTTTTTTAGAAATGAAACATGAAGATCTTTTGGATGGCGACACATGGCAGCTTCCACTACTTATGGGAAGATACGTGGCATCTTTCGCTACTTTTAGGAAGATACGTGGCATCTTCTGCTGCTTCTAGGAATGGAGTAGAAAGGGCTCGGTAGATGACACTTAGCAGCGTCTACTTGAATGGATTGGTTGCACCTTACTGCCTTCTGAAAGGGCACTTGACCCTTTGGTTTTTTGGGACGCTCCTTTGAACTGCCAAATTGTACTAAGCCATTGAACCGACCGATTGAACCAAAAATGGTTCAATGGTTCAACACTGCGCGTCGTTTACACATGAACCGAGGCATTGAACCGAAAATATTGAACCAAGGCTTTGAACCAAAAACTGAACCAAGGCATTGAACTGAACATATTTTAGATGCCGACACATGGTGACTTTCACTTTCTTCAGTTGGGATATGTGGCAGCTTTCGTCACTTTTAGAAAAGCAACACTGAGACCTTCTGCTATTGCCACTTAGCACTTTTTGCCTGATCTCGATACTTAGCTTTTTGAAACCTTTTGCTGTAAAGAGATAAAACATGGGTACGATATGTAACTGTGGACGCTGACACTTGGCGCATATCACTGAGCAGCTATGAGACATGTGGCACATTTTGACTAACTCATAGAAAGTATGAAAGGTGCCTCAGACGATGACACTTGGCATTTCCACTTGAGAAAGGATGCCTCGATCGATGACACTTGTCGACTTCCACTTGATTTCAACACTTAGGCAAAAATGAATCAAAAATCAAAATAGAGCCCATGCTTTGTATCACGACTTCGTCATCTCAGACCAACGAATGCGAGGACAAAATTTTGCAATGCACAGCTAAAAAAATAGGATGAAATGTAGAGTAATTTATAACTCTACAGTTATTGGCGACCCCAAGGACTTTTGAGCCTACTCAAAAAGAAATCACAACTTTTGCTAGATCAAAAATTCAAAATTACAGCTTCAACAATGATGTCTGGTAGGCGGACCACTCTTCATCAGATAACCCTTGCTTACTCTGCAATTCATTGAAGGCTAAAGCAAGGTTAATAATATCCTTGTGTTAAAAATGTTGCAAAATTTGAACTGTAGCCTTCAATTTGAATTCGAGCTGGGAAACAGGAACCAAGACAGGTTCTACTTCAGGGACTAATGAATCATCCCTTAGATTTTGGAAAACTATTTGATCTTTCTGTTTGGCCAACAGCAAAAGTTCAATTTCTTCTACCATTAGCAGAGTGTTGTCATCAGGAAACAGAGAAGGAAAACCTAGTTGCACTAGATCTTCAACATGCTGTTTCATTTCATTAATTCCTTCCTTCATGACATCTGGAAGCTCCTTGCAACTATTGGCTATAGAATTGCAACTAAGAACTTCATTTACTCACTTGGCATCGACCATTCTGTCATTGATTCCTACTGCTGACAGTGTTGCATCCGTTGCAACATACAACTTTTGCAGCAATGTTTCTGAGTCCATTACTCTCTCAGAGACTGTAGCCAGAGTATTTACAACTGAACTCTCCACCTTTTTGCACAATTTCTAGCATTTAGCAGGAAGGTGAGAGATGGCCTAAGCTGAATAATCTCCAAAGAGATTCTCTTCCACATGAATTCGTATAGCTCCTTTACCAGACTTAACACTCTGACACTGTTTGGCCTATTGGCCAGTTCTAGTGTCAATTATGCTGCTCTCTATTGCTCTAAGTGAAATTGGGCTATTATGACTGCAGCATTATTCTGTTTAGCCAACAGCTTTTGTTACAATTGGGTAATTTGCAACAAGTGTTCCTCGCATTGTCCTTGTAGCACTACCTTTTCGTGCCTGAGGGTTGTCACCGCATCTTTGACCTATGTGAGCCCTGCTTTTAAAGAATCATTTTGGGCCTGAACTGCCCAGTGAGTCTGAAGAGAAATAGTATTTTGCAACTGTTTATTCAGATTCTCTACCTCATTATTTTTGCTATTGATTTCTGAGGTCAAACTGTTACAGTTTGCCTTTTCCTTGGCTAGCTCAGCTTCCATCTTTTGTAGCCTTCTTGATAACTTCAAGTAGTCTTCAGTAACTGTAGAAATGGATTCAGTCAGTAGCTCAACTTTGTCCTGTGGCCTGAACAGGGACATGTCGATGGCCACTGCATTCATCGTGTAATCCTATGGCTGCATTTGTTCAGTTGGCTTTATGACATTTAGTGACAAATGGGTCACCATCAATTGCTGTTGAATGGGATCGAATTGCGACCACAAATGGGGTATAGCCAAAGCATTATTCTCCTTAATCTTCTTTTTCTCTCTTTGGGCTTCCCTTGCCTTCCTAGCAGCTTCTGCTTGGGTTTGGAAGGTGGAAGGAGAGGCAATGTGCCCACTTGCAAAAGGATGTCCTTGTGGAAGACCATATTGAATAGCTAATTGTTGGCTATGGGCAATCTGAGGGAAAGGTTTCTTGGGAATAGAGAGAGAGAAAAGAGGTAATGTTAAGGCCGAAGGTGCCACAGATGGGGCGAATTGGGAAATGGGAATGGCAGAAGTGGCAGGGGATGTCATTTGACTAGATGAAGTCATCATGCCAACAGGAGAAGAAATAGACTGAGAAGGAGAGGGAGGAGTAATACTTACTTAAGGAGCAATTACAGTACCCTGTAATTGGCATTGTGTGGTTTCTATCTCCTCTTCTGAATCGAAATGAAACTGCACCCTCTTTCATTTCTTAGGTGTCTCTTCTTGTTGCATCATTTTTCCTTCCACATCTACTTCTTGTGGAGAACTGGGAATATCTATAACTGAGACCGATGGGGAAGTGTGTGATGATGAAGGCACCACACTTTTCTACATTTCTATACCACTGAGGGATTGAGGCCAAACTAATACAATTACTACAGCTACAGTTTGCTCTGATACTTGTGACTCTTGGCTTGACCCAGCCTTAACTTCTTGCTCTTCACCTAGTGTCGGCAAATTACCTATCTCTGAGCTAAATACAGGGGAGAGATGACACTCATCCCATAGTTCTTCCCATCTTTCATCTGTATCTACATTTTCAAAAGAATGGGTTATTTGACAAATTTCCTGCCTATACTTCCAACAGGCCTCTATCTTTTCAGCATCCCAATCTTTATTCTTTAATGCTCTCCTTAAGCCAGATGTCATTCTAACTTTAGGATCATAATCTATCTGTTTAACATAGAATGTATCCCATGGCCTATTATGTGGAAGTGGCAAATCTGTTAACTCAATGTAAAATCCAGGAGTTTCTTCCCTAGGATTTTTCTTGGTTTCCCAAAAGGGTGGCCCTCATGTGCAATTCTAATTGCGACTCTGTTAGTTCTTATCTAGGAGGCTATGAAATCGTTTGGGTCATAAACCCATTTGTCCTCTATTAGAAGGAAACCCAGAAAGGCTAGCTTTCTGAGCAATACAACTTCAGCATCTCTGGTTTCAAAAACCATGCCGTTTGTCATCCATGGTAGATTATACATTTTTCTCTTTCTCTTTCCCAAGCCAAATTCATTGTCAATTATGGATACCTGCTGGTGACCTCTAGGAATGATAACCTAAGAGTCAAGATCTTTGGTAGCAATATTGGTTCCTCGCAGAAACCATGGACTCTTATAATGATATGGTGGGATCCAAAATAGAAATCGCAAGGAATTGGGCAACTAGCTAGGAGATTTGAAACACTGGGGAATAATCTATTCATAATTGGTTTGGGACTGAGGTGGCAAAAAGTAAGAGTGACAAATAATTCCTAGAACTCATATGGGTCACTAGTCTTTGACAAAATGTGTGTCCATGCAGACACAGGAATAGTCCTTTGGAGATCAAAATATGGGTCATACATATTAAGATACATATGTTGGGCAAAGAGTTCAGAGTTTTGAAAAAGCACGAGGTGGAACAAATAGGAAGAATACCTGAACACTCCTTTTGATCTGAAATGGGCCAATTATTCTACCATCGAGAAAGCAATTTGTTCAAAAAAGTCAAGTTGATACTCCTAGGTTTTGTCAACGGTCTTCAGCCTAAAAAGGATAGCCATTTGTTCTGCATACACTACCATGTCATCTTTCATGCCAAAGATGAGAGCCATCATAGACAATGCATCTTGGCTAGCCTGTGTGAATTGAGCTCTTGGTACAGGGAGTGTGGGTACCGTAGTATCATCATCACCCATTTGTAACTCAGATCTCAAGAACCTTGTCTGAGTGTTGATGTTTGCCCACGTTCTTTGCATCTTAGCAACAGTGGGAAACATAGTTGTATTGTCATGGTGCAGGGCTAACATATCCTTAATAGCTTGCAGTGTGATTTGCACTATGAATGGGCCTTGTTGAATGGTGCTTGAAGGTGCATGGAATAAACCTGCACATAATTCGACCAGGTCGGGGCATGAATGCTCAGTTGGGACAATGAACTGAGCCAATTGTGAGGTCCATATCCTCATGGTAAATGTTTCAAATTTCCCTACTCTGGCCCTCTGTAGACACATTTGATGTGCCCCTTCTCTAAGATTTTTTCTACTGGCTCTCTGAAGAATTGGATCCATGATGCCATCCACATAATCCTTTATTTTCACTGAATCACTTGCTGGACCAGCTTCAGGAAACCTGGTCCTTGGATAGGCCTTCAATGGTTGTGCGGGAGCTGAAGCATATGACTTACTTACCAAAAGCTTATCAAGGGATTCATAAATCCCAGCTCCTTGTTGTGAATATTGTGCCCCCTCCATCTCTATATCTTCTCTGTGGTAACTTGTATAAATTCTTACAAAACAAAAACACTTTTGCTTAAACAAGTTTACTAAGCACTGAAAATACAAGTAGCAGGATATTTTTTGCATAGGTGTAAGAATGTTTGAGAACTTGTAAACTTTAAACCTTGCTAAGAGGTATTTATTGACCTATCAAGTCTCAAAATGGCATTAAACTCAGATAACCGTTAGCGGATCCTACTCAATCTTTATGGAACAACGAGATTTTTGAACAATTTTGAAAATTTTGAGCTGTCGACTTCGTATTCCAAGAACACTTATTTAAAAGAAAAGCGGGAAAACAAAAATGGGAAAACAAAGCAGGGAAACAAAACAATACGAAAAGGGGAAACTACCTAACTACATTAATGAAGCATCTTTATCTCCCTCCTCGATCAAAGGCAAAATTTCTAAAGTATCCTTCATGACAAGCCAACAGCTTTTGTTGCCATACAAGTGGTCGAATTGGATATAGCTTTGGTGAATTGCCCTCTGTGTATGCCTCATTGATTTGCTTGCATTCAAGTGAGTCTGAGTCAAATATGCTTCCAACATATATAGACTCTTCTTGTTCTTGGAAGCTCATCAAATATCGGCTCTTGATATTGGCATGTCTTACTAGGAAATCAATTATGGACTTAATTCCTTATGCTTCAAACTCTGATTCTACTGCATGATCATCCTCCTTAATAACTTCAAAATTATCAATATCTTGAAAGGATAATTCTGAAAGTTTGCAATGATTTTGCACATGTAATGGAAGCTTAATGCTACTCTGTTCATCTGTAACCGGTTCACAACTATCTTGAAAAATGGTATAACCTGACCCAATAATTTCAAACAAATCATTTAAATCATGGTCCATGAAATGTTCATGTTCTTCCACATTATCTTGCAAAATAAGAAGAAAATAAAAAATTATTTCTTCTTCATCAGAGGTCAAAATATATGCTTGTGATTTCTCACTAGGAATCCGAAATTCATAAGAGGTGTCTTCTAACTTTTCTTCCTCTAGAATATTGGGTATTCTATGATCTTCATCAAGTATAACGTAAGTGCCCAGACCAATAGAGTCATAATTTTCATATGGGTCACTTTGCATCATAGCTAATAAATGATCATTTTCTTCTTCATGATTGTATTCAGTCCATTCACCTAGCTCTTCGACAAAGACCCTCTCTTATTTATTCATCATAGCATGGGCTGCCTCTACCTTTGCAGTTGGTTCACTTGTGATATGATCTTTATACAATGGCTCAGACAATATCTTTATCTTTGAACCATATTTGGTTCTTAAGATGAGATGAGACCAATCAAGGGACATATATCCTCCTATCTTGGCTGTAAAATCTCTTAACAAACATAAGCCAAAAATAAGAGATATATCTATCACTACTACATCTCGATTTACAATTATATTAGGACAAGCATATAATTGTAATTGGAGTTGTTTGATTCTCCCTATGGTTTGTACTACTTTGCCATCTAGCTGTATGACCCCTTTAGTTAGTGGTTCATACTTTATCTCTAAAGCATCAGCTATCTGCTTGGGCATTACTGTGGTACTAGCCCCTAAATCAATCATTGCATTATGCAGCAGTTTCTTACCCACTATCAAAGTTAAGTAGAAGGGATCCAGTTTGGATTTGCTTACCTCTGTTGTATTATTCACTAGGGCTGTTGTCTGTAGATGAACTATATCTTTGAGCTTTTCTTTTCTAACAATTCCTTCTTTGGTAACAGTACCGTTGGGCACTGCTTGGCTTTGTAGAGCTTCTTGTAGTAGTGTCTTCTGTTCAGGAATAGCCAATATATCCCATATTGATACTTGTGTTGGAGTCTTCTTCAATTGATCCACCACATTTATTGGTCCCAGAGTCTGAACCTTTTGAAAATAAGGATATCTTGTTTTTTCTTGAATTTGGGTAGGAGTCCCTTGATTTTGCACTGACTGAGGCACTTCTTGTCTGAAAGCCATGTTTCTTTGTCCTTGAAATGGAGGATTCTCCATGACTTGACTATTTACAATCTCAGGTTGCTCTACCATCCTTCTCTTTGATCTAGTGTAATAATCAGATTGCACCACTAGTTTTTTGGAGGTAGATGCTTTGTTCAAGAAAACTAATTCTTCATCTTCAACCCATGAGAACAAAGCATGTTTCAGGGCTATTTATTCCTCTTATTGTAAGGACATCCCTTGCATCTGAGCCACTAGGACTAAATTTTGCATACCAAGAGCCTGGTAGGCTTGATTGTCACTAAAACTTGCAAACTGACCATCCATTCTTTTTTGCTCTGCCACCTTTTGTTGTAAATTACCCATAGGACAATCTCTAGGTGTATGAGCATTATTGAAAGGGAAGCACCAGGCATTAGTATTATCCACATAATTATTTTGCCCTGGAACAATCTCCCTATTTGAATTGGGAGGAATAGTCTGCGAGGGTGTGGGGACTGCAACCAATTGGTTTGCTAACTGATGGTTAGTTTGTCTTGGAGGACCCTGATATTGGTTTGGTTGAGATGAAAATCTATTTATTTGATAACCTTGATATGGAGGCTTAGAGAAAGTATTCTACTATCTTTTTATATTGATCAGCTCATTAGAAAATGTCTTTAGGATATTTTTGATATCATCCAGCTCAGATGACTGAGTGGGGACAATTTCTTTAGCAGATGGTTGAAGGTAAGTGTACATAGACACATGTGGGCTTATAGATTTAGGGACTTCTTGAGGTAATGGCAAGGAAATTTTTGGAAACATGGGCATGGGAGGTCGTGGGGGTAACTTTCCAGCATCTATTAAATTGTTCTCAGCCCTGATCGCATATTCATAAGCCTCTGCCAAAGTGTGTCTTCCAAGTGACTGAATCATAACAAATATATCTGAATTTAAAGCCTTAAGATAAAACACTATGGCCATACCTAGTAATGGTCTAGCTGTAACAGGAATTTTGTCCCAAGTCTTTTGAAATCTGGAATTGAAGTCAGTCATGGCTTCTTGTGGTCCCCTTGGAATTGTTATTAACTGCTATAACAAAGAAGACTTATCACCCTTCTCAGCAAATCTTTCAAAGAAAAGATCTCTGAGCTGATCCCATGTAGAAATGGTATTTGGGGTCAGGGACCTATACCATTCTAAAGCTTTCCCTTTAAAAGAAGCTACTAGTAATCTTATGGCCACATTTTACTGTGTGACAACATGTATAGCATAGACATCTGATACATTTTGAAGATGTTCCTAAGGTGTTTTAGAGTCTTGCCCACTGAATTTGGGTAGAGCTTTTAAGGCATTCACTGGGATAGGGTCCCAAATGGCTGGTGGTATTGAAAGAAATAATGGACTACCAGTGTTCCAGCTTGCATAATTTCTTGGGGGTATAGGGGCTCCCATATTTTCTCTTGGTATTGACACAAACTGGTTAGCTCTTCTTCTTGGACTTGTTACCAAAGGTGGCAAAAGAGTACCTAGATTTGTAGCAGATTGTGATATGGTTACTGGTCCACAGCTATGACTCCTCGTAGCTCTTTGGTTCATACGATCTTGAAAGAGACTTCAAGATTGGTCCCACCAAGCGTGCCAAAAACTGTTGATGATTTAAAATTGTGCTTAATTCTAATCAACAACAATGGGAAGTTTCGAGATATGGGACGTGTGTATTGAAACAACCTCTAGATTTTAAAGAAGTTGGTTCTTCTCTATATTTGTATATACTGGGAAAAGGGATAGGAATTTAAATGAGAAACACAATGCAAGAAAGAAAATCTAATTTATGGCGATGCGCTTGAATGTAATTCAACCTTAATCCTGAGCACAGTGTGACTATATGTATGATTCATTTACATTTAAGAGCAAACAAGTGCATGATCAATGTAAAAGATGGAAACAATAGAAAGAGAGGCTCACAGCATAGACTACTTTTGCAGTGATACAGAAAATGTCAACAAAGGCATAGGGTTCAATCTTCTTATTTGAATTTTCCAGTCACATAAGAGGCGTAGAAACACGTATAGTTATGTTAAACCTTCCAACTCAAGAAAATGAGACAAAATCAAATGACATTCCTAATCACAGCTCTAGAAAGTATACAACCTAGACTACTTTTGCAAATGACATAGATAATATCAACAAAGGCATAGGGTTCAATCTTCTTATTTGAATTTTTTAATCACATAAGAGGTGCAGAAACACGTACAGTTATGTAAACCTTTCAACTCAAGAAAATGAGACAAAAGCAAATGATATTACTTAGCCACCACTCTAGAAATTCTAAACTTGTTACAATAATTCTCTCTCAAAAATTCTCTCTGATAATGGATGCTAATTGATGATCATCCCCTACACCCTTATTTATAGCCTCAGATTCACTCTGGATTGTCTGCTTGTTCCCAATATAACGGCCCAAATTAAATCTTCTCCTAACTGAAAGTGTCTAACATAAGATATCTTATAGATTCTGAAATGCTTCATTTTTTCGTAGTTCATTCGCTGTAATAGATTGCAGGACGCTCCCTTCTCTTGAATGCTAGGTGACACTTAGCAAATTTCTTCTTATTACTTTAGCAAACACCGAAGGTCGACACTTGTCATGTTTTGCAGTAGCCATTGAAGACACGTGGCACTTTCTGCATAAATTATACTCTTTTGTGTTTTTTCTCAGCCATGTTCTACCTTTGACACTTGTTGCTATCTGCTTTCTCGAAACTTCAATAGCTTAACAAAAATAAGACTCACTACATCTCTTACCTGAGCAACTTTGAAAAGGGGCATAGGGACAAGTGGCAATCTCTGCTTGTTTCAACTTAAGACACGTGGCAATTTCCACTTCTCTTTAGCTATACTATGGAAATGTTCGGGACACATGTTAGGCTCCTACGGATGGTGACACTTGGCAACTTTCACAGATTTTTAGAAATAAAACCTGGGACCCACCACAGTCTTTATTCAGCAATGAAACACGAAGATCTTTTAGATGGCAACACATGGCAGCTTCCACTACTTATGGGAAGATACATGGCATCTTCCACTGCTTCTGGGAAGATACGTGGCATCTTTTGCTACTTCTGGGAATGGAGTAGAAAGGGCTCGGTAGATGACACTTGGTAGCCTCTGTTTGAATGGTTTGGTTACACCTTACTGCCTTCCAAAAGGGCACTTGACCCTTTGGTTTTTTAGGATGCTCCTTTGAACTGCCTGATTGTACTAAGCTATTGAACCGACTGATTGAACCAAAAATGGTTCAATGGTTCAACACTGTGCACCATTTACACATGAACCGAGGCATTGAACCAAAAATATTGAACCAAGGCTTTGAACCAAAAACTAAACCAAGGCATTGAACTAAACATATTTTAGATGCTGACATGTGGTGACTTTTACTTTTTTTAGCTGGGATATGTGGCAACTTTCGTCACTTTTAGAAAAGCAACACTGAGACCTTTCACTATTGCCACTTGGCACTTTCTGCCTGATCTCGATACTTAGCTTTTTGAAACCTTCTACTGTAAAGAGATAAAATGTGGGTACCGATATGTAACCACAGACACTGACACTTGGCATGTTCTACTGAGCAGCTATGAGACACATGGCACATTCTGACTAACTCATAGAAAGTATAAAAGGTGGCTTAGATGATGACACTTGGCATTTCTGCTTGAGAAAGGATGCCTTGATCGATGACACTTGTCGACTTCCACTTGATTTCAACACTTAGGCAAAAATGAATCAAAAAGCAAAATAGATCCCGTGCTCTATATCACGACTTCACCATCTCGAACCAATGAATGCGAGGACAAAATTTCACAGTGCATAGCTAAAAAAAAGGATGAAATGTATAGTAGTGAAAGGGGGCAAATGCTTCAGGGTGCACCACTCATTCTTGAATGCTTCCTTCATGCCATCGAACCAATACTTCATCTTGATTTTGTAGGAGGGGGTGATGTGTTCAAGGCATGTGAACACCTTGTAGCATTTAGTAGGGGACTAGCGCATGGGTGGGTATGTCCACTTTAGTGCCCTTGAGTCGTAGTCTGGTACACCGATCTCATTAAAAACTATTAAGAGAAGAAATGCCCTTTGGGGATCTAATGGGTTTTCTCCACATCTTCAATAATCTTTTGACTAAAATACATAGCCTAATTGTATTTCAAGCCTTGGATAACTTCGTAGGCAATGTGAAGGTGCATCATGTCAACCTCCGTCTACCGATCAGTCTCATCGATCTTGTTCATGATGATCCGCACCGAAACCTAGAGACCAGAATCCTGTAGGATCTTTATGTACATGGTGTGGCCCTAATTTTGGCACGTCATCACCATGGTGGTCTTTTGGACCTCCTTAATGTATACTGGGTCATCAGATACATCCAACTTTGAGCACTACAGTCTTGAAACCTTGTTTATCCTCTCGAACGTGATCTTCATACTACCCCTAACAAAGTAGATATAGTCCTCATGGACACATGAAAGAAGGAACTAAATTGCTTCCATGGGTTTTCAAAAGTGTGGCAAATTAAAGAATTGGAATAACCCAGTAGCGTCTAGCACATTGAAGATTTTAAGATCAAACACCACTTGGTTCTTGGTGTTTTGGAACTCGACTCGATAATCATTCTGAAGTTCAACCACATTTCTAGGTTGTCAATGGTTGTAATCAAAGATTGTGCAAGTGGATACATTAGAGACCCAATTCTCCATGTGCAACACCGATTATGGATATTGCATTTCCTCAATCAATAGAGGTGAGGGTGGGGACAATTGAGTCTTCTTTACTTATCATGTCATGCTTACTTCCTCTCTCTCCATGCATTGAACTTGCTCTTCTAGAGTCTCTTCCCTAATAAAAATCATGTCTTCTCCATGTACCTCATCTTCCTCTAGTATCATAGGTAATGGTTTAGTTCTCAGGGCCTTTTTCTTAGGCCACATCACCCTCTGAGGATCTCGAAGGTTGATACACGACCATTCAATGTTTCCAAATAAATACGTGGTTGCAGATGATGACTTCAACTTTTCAAGCTTGAGTACCCTCTAATGGCAGAATTATGTAACCTATAACCTATGCACTTTCTCTATCATGACCATGTCCTAAAGTCCCCCTTGTGTTTTATTTTGTGAGAAATGACACTTTCCTCAATACCTATCTAAACTCATGACTTTTTGTATTCTGGCTCTGGATTTGATTGTTATCGTCGCTTTCAACTCTGGTATTTACTTGGTTCTCGGCTCTTCAACTCCATTAATCTCAATTAAATGCAAAGGTAAAGCATAAAAATAAGTTTACTTGCCCATTTATAAGCTCAAGGGGGTTCACCATCATTACTACTTTCCCTACACCCATCACTTCATGTCATTAATGCATATCTTTAACAACCACCACTCTTTGATCATTGATTTTATCAATTAATGCATTTAATGGTATTGTCACATCACTTTATTGGCACATTAATCGCCATTACTATACCTTTTTGCATTAATGGCATGTCTTATATCATGCCTTCCTTTGAAATAGATGATAGTTGTGTTTCATGCTTATCTTGGTGTAGAAGACAACTATTTTTCAAAATTCAAACTAATGGCGGGAATACCCTATCCTTATGCTACGTAGTTTGTGTGCCTTAAATAACTTGCATAGTTAAAACACCTTGCACACCCTAGGAACCTTGTGTGCATTTAATACCTTGTGCTCCCAGGTACCTTGCATGCCTATGTAATTCATGCGCTTAAGTAACTTGTGCTCTTATCTTTAAATTGAGATTTCAGATCTCTTACCCCACACTAAAACTGAGTCGTGATCCTCAAGGAAAAGATAAATACAAAAAGACAAATATATTAATAAGTGCTTACATGTAACAAGTGCAGCTCTTTTATTAAAGACATAAAATCCTAAACTAATGGCAAAAGTCGTATTGTGTTATAATATCAAAATTATTCAAAAGTGAAATATGGCCTGAACTGACTTCCATTGTAATGCCCAGTAAGGAACTGGCTTTCCAACCTTTGTAATCGACATGCTTCAATAGGTTGAATGTTGTGAATAATGAAAGGACAATCCCAATAAATCTAAAGTTTTCCAAGATGGTGCACAAACATAGATTTGTATAGTAATACTTTCATGCCTAGAGTAAAGGTCTTTTGCTTTATACGGTGGTCATGCCATGCCTTCTATTTGCACTTTTCCACATCTTGACTCTAATGAATGAGGAATCAAGCTTCATCAAGTTGTAAAAAATCATATAAGAGTGCTTTCAAAGATGCCTCTTCATCCAATTGTCCTACACGTACTATACAGAGAGATGGTACTAAAAACTCAATTGAAAGGACTACTTTTGTGTCTTATACCAAATTAAATGGGGTACTTTTGTCCAGGCACTTGTAAGTTTTTTGGTAAGCTCATAGGACTGAAGATACCCTATCATCCTAGTCTATGCGACCAATATTACAAATCTTCATTAGGGTGGTGCCTAGGATCTTGTTGAAGGCCTCAGCAGTGTCATTTGTTTGAGGGTGGTAAGACATCATTTTGTGATGTGAAATCATGAACTCATTCAATAAGACACAAATTAATTCATTCAAGAAATGGTTACTGCAATCACTAGTAAAACCTATTGGGCATCCAAATCTAGTTATGATATTCTCCCAAATAAAGTGCACAGTAGTGGCAGTAACATAATCTTTTATTGGCACAGCTTCAGCCCAGTTCATTAAGTAGTCAGTTGTTGTGATGATGTATCGAGAACCTATTTTTCACCCAGCTGGAGTAATGGGGCCAACAAAATCAATGGCCCAATTCTCAAATGGTTCCTAAGAATGAATTAGTTATAGTGGCATGGTATCTCATCATTTAAGTTTTCTTACATGCTGACATATATCACATTGTCTAACGTATGCTTTAGCATCTTGGAAATGAGTAGGCCACCATAATCCAACCAGTACAACTTTATGTGCGGTAGCTTCTCTAGTATAGTGTCCTCTAGAAATACCTTCATGAACTTCTTGAAGTACCTCGAGATGTTCATGTTACATAATATACCATTGAATAATCTCATCACGACCAAGTTTGTAAATATCCCCTCCTATGATTTGAAAAGGTGTAGCATAGACCATGAGTTGTTTCTTGGACTGAGGAGTGAGACAATTAGGTGTTAAGCTAGTGGTAAAAAAGGTGACAATGTCCTCTAACTCCAGCAAACTAGAGGATAGGAGTGGTGACATGTTTGTCCTTTAGTGTCTCAAAAGCTTCTTTATAGGTGCAAGTCCATATGAAGTGCTCATTATGATTTATAAGTTCCTCCATGGGTGCGACAATCTTTGCATATCGACGGATGAATTTTCTATAATAATCAGTATGGCCCAAAAAGGTGTGGACCTCAATTGAGTCTTGGGCAGTGGGAGGTGAAGAATAATATATACCTTTATCCAGTTTATTATAAGTCCTTCCTTACAAATTATATGTCCTAAGAGCACAACAAAAGGTGTAGAAAATAGGCACTTCTATAAGTTTAAAGATATTTGTAAGACCTGACAATGCTCAAGCATAAGCCTCAGGGTAGAACAATGGTCCTTGACCAAACCATAAAATATCCAATCATCCAAGTAAACTTGAAGAAAATTATGGATGAAATACTTAAGGGCTTCAACTACTCATGATAACACAATTGGGGCATCTTTCAACCTAAAGGGCATGATAATATATGTGAATGATTCCCATTCAATGGAAAATATTGTCTTTGGTTGGTCCTCTTCAGCTATCTATACATGATGGTATCTTGAGAAGCCATCGATGAAGGTATATATCTCACATCCAGCAACACCTTCAAGGATTTCCTCCATGAAAGGTGTTGGGAAGGGGTCAGTGACATAAGATGCATTAAGTACTCGATAGTTTATGTAAATACAGGTGCATCCATAATTTTTGATACTAATCACCATGGGACTAACCCATTCAGATTCATCGATGGGGGTGATTACTCTAGCACACATAACACTATCAATTTCCTCTTTGACGCATGCTCGTAGATTGGGATTCATTCTATATGGCCGCTTTCTAACAGGTCAAGCACCATTAATCAAGTTCATATGCATCTTTCCTAAGGTTGGATAGACTCCCTTCATTTCACTATAAGGGTTATCTAGATTGGTACCAGTATCATGATATCTTGTGTTCCATAGTTTGTAGGGACATATAAATGGGTTGTCAAAGGGTCAATTAGATTGGATCCTTCACCTTCTTCCATGTGAAACACTATCTTCTATTTACCTAGACATATTTCTTCACACCAATCTTGATCAAGGACTGGTTCTACTGTGGAGACAACTTGTGTTGATGATTCATTGAAGAGATGTAGAGGTTGTTTAGGAACATGATGGATATTCCTTATATGACCTTCCATAGGAGTTATGTCACCAATAATTGCTTCATGTACGGCTTGGAGGATGAGGCGTAAATCCATTCTTGGAGAAAAATAAGATAGGGTTGATTTCATGTTTTCCTTCAAGAGATGTCAAAATGGGTCCCCATGTGTCATTATTCATGAACATACCATGCCCTTGACTAGGTACATAAAGTTCCATAGAATGCATGCACCCATAAGTACTCTGATAGGTATGACTCTTCATTTCTCCACATTTGCTTGCAAGCTTCTATATGGGGTTCAAGTGGTAGTACTCCACTATATCCGATTGCTCCCTTGACTTTGTTATTGTGATGGAACTAGTGATGCAAGGCAGAGTGTATTTGGTCCCATTAAAAGAGTCATTCATGATGGGTTTGGCACCATCTTGCAGTTGTAACATCTAAGAGATGAACTAATGACCTCATACAATCACTTTCAATGTCATAAAATTCTTCAAGGCATTGTATGAAGTCATGTACCTCCATTTTTTCATGGAACCATGGAGGCTTATTGAGTCTTTCAAGAGGTGCCTCTATGATTGGTTTCCTCATGACTTGACCAGTGATAAGACACACAAACCTATGATGTTTATGAAACTGGCATATAATGGTTTCCTATATTCCAATTTCACTACACACTCATCTAGTGAGGTCGTAATTGCTATGTACCTAACAATTACAAGCATTGCTTGTATTGTCAGAGAGGGACTGAGTGTCCAACCATCTGAGAATGCCATAAGAGTTAGATCACTTTGCTCATTGTCTCTGGTAGTGATATTATAGATGTGGTTAATGTCTCCTTCCACATTAATGGGTTCTATATAAGGTGGCCTTGTGTTTGATCCAAGGGAATAACAACGTGTTAGTTAATGTTCTCAAAACTAATATATTTCTTCTTAAAACTTAGATATACATTATTTTCATAGCACTAGGGTTGTCCCAATAGAGACAGGAAGTCATCTACCTCAACTAATTCAAGAACCTCAAAATCCACCTTGAAGGGTACTCTAAGTATATCACCCATGGTGTTCTTGAGGACAACTATTAGTAAAGCATGAGTCTTGTTAGCCATGAACAACACATGAGGTTATAGACGCAATGCTAGACTAGCCATTTTTTGTCAAGCATCTTTGGTGAGGACATTCACTTTTGTGTTAGTGTCAACTAGTATGTCTTGAATTGCCCATCCATCGATGGCAACATTAATTAGTATCTCTCTATCTTTTGAGGGGAAAAGGGAATAGGAGTGTCCTGCCTCCAAGCATGATTCAGGCGATGATATTCAATCTACCAAGTGACTTGAGTTTGAGCATTATTTGGTGCTTGTGCTTGATTCTTAAACCAAATACTCAACTATGGGATAATGTCCTCATCTAGCATGCACTTCCATAGTTCTTGGAAATCATCATGCACCACATTTTATGGTTCAATTGCCCTTTACACAATAACATGTTGCATTGCTTCTTTGTCTTTAAGGAATTGAATCTCTCCTTGGAGTTCCTATACCAATGTCATCGTATCTTGGAGGACATCCTTTTGCTACTAGACATCATGATACTTTCTTGCTTGTGGTTCTTCATGCTAAAATTTTTCAATAGAATTTGAGATAGATTTAGACTATCCTCCACTACGCATGGTAATATTCACTTGTTGAATAGTTAGGGTCCCTGAATGTGCATGAAAATGTGGTTTCTCAACTTGTATCATGTTGACACCCTTTTCATTTCATTCCTTAATGATTGATGCGTATGATTGAACTTTTTCAATAGAATTTGAGATAGATTTAGACTATCCTCCACTACACGTGGTAATATTCACTTGTTGAATAGTTAGGGTCCTTGAATGTGTATCAACTCTTATCATATTGACACCCTTTTCATTTCACTCCTTAATGGTTGATGCATATAAGTCAGGACACTTTTCTAGTCAGTGGTCTTTTTTACAGAAAGCACATGTAGAGTAGTCCAAACAATCTCTCTGGTAATGGTCTAGGGATCGACATTTATAACATGTCTTAGGCAGGAAATGACCACCTCCTTATCCTTGTCCCTATTAGCCACCATTATCTTGGTTGTTGGCTATAAAATTTTGGCATGTACCATGCACTTGTGCTTCATAGATGTCACTAATCAGTCGACAGTCATTAGTGTCATGAGTATAGGCATCACATGTCTTAAAATAATTAGACACCTTTGAGTGTGTTGCTCACTACAAAAGAGGGAAAGAATGTACATCATGTTCTTCATGATAGATTTCACATGACTACTTCAATATAACATGAATGTTCTTGCACAAGTAGTTACTTTGGGCGTGACCTTCATATCTGTAATCAGTGCACCAAAGACCACTATGAGTATCATGTGCATTATTTGCTAGTATTTTTTGAAGCTATGATGCCATTGAAGCTATCTAAGCTTCTATGAATGGACAAATCCCTGTATTGATACTTCTAACTACTTCAACATGGAGGGCAGCTTCTAAAGCTTCATGTGAGCTAGTGAAAGTCTTAAGAGACAATGTTCATTGGAAATGTAGTAATAAACCTCCCACAAACCATTGTGCATGATGCACAACATTGATTTTGAAGGATATATTTGACAAGAAAATTTTAAACCTAGCATCACACTCTCGCACACTTTCAGTAAGTTTCTATTTGATGTCCTTTAGTGCGGCTATGCTTTGTTGTTAAAATTTTGAAATGTCAAACTCCTGAATAAATGTTATTCTAAGTTGATCATAGTCGATGATAGCTTGTTGAGGGTCAAAATTTTTATACCATTTATGTATGTGCTCTAAAAGTTTAGTTATGAACTATGTGGTTGTATGCTCAGAAGAGGTGATGCCTCATGCCCTCCAAATAAGTTCACATTTGTGGATGTGCTCAATTGCATTCTCCATGCCTTGATATTCTTGTAAGTGAAGCATCATTTTTTAATATATCATTGTTGGCTGAGGTGCCTGAACTGGTGGTTATTAAGAACCTCCACCCTTATCCCTTGAGGGGGAAGTCCACTACCTCCTCCTATGCCACCACCTAGTCCAACTCTAGTGCCTCCAAAAATAACGCTCATGATATGGGGCATGGTAACTAGGTGATTAACCAAACTTAGGCCTATACTTTATCCACTTTGAGTTCTAGGTCCTCTAGGAATCCCAAATTGTGCCATGAAATTCCCTTGAAGAGGGAAGGAAAGTGTTAAGTCTATATGTGTGTCAAATATCTCAATTTCAGTATCCCTTACTAGCTCAGTCTCTAATTCCACACTATTTATGTCCTAATTATGTATGTGTACTTCATCTAATTCAACAATATGAGCATGTACTATGGTTGTGGAGCTTGGTTGGTTTATACTTGGTTCTTCAGTTCCTGCTATCCAGTTAGTTTCTCATTTATATGATATCAGTGACATAGGGTGTGGCTCAAAAGTGATGGGGTCATCTTTGTGTGTCTTTGCTTCTCTGTAGATCCTAACAACACTTCTTGAGAGTTTTTTTATCCCTTCCCACACCACTGACTCCTATAATCCTTTGTCAAGCATCATCATACTTTCACTTCCATAATGCCCATTGACTGGCTACCATTCTGAACCTAAAATCTTTTACCAACTCTTCTCTACTCCCCTCCTAAATGTGTGGATCATGCACAGAAGGATTTAGCTCTCCATTGGCATATTATTAAGTTCCAAATCAATAAATAACTTATTGATTTCTAAAGCAAAATGTATAATGTAATGGCCACATGATTCTTGAAGGAACTGGAACTTGGCTTCCTCAAGACATGAATAGGTGGTCACAACATACTCCAAAGTGTAACTATTCAAAACTCTTTTCCACCAAATGTTGACAGCTCTAGTTCACAGAGTTCCAAGTCATGCTAAAGATCTTTGTCATTTTAGGGTCCAAGTCTATCTTCTCCCAAGGTTTCAAGACCATCCTTGAGCATATGCAAAGAGCCAAGTGTGCAAATGAACTAGGATCTCAACAAATAAAGTTTCATACAATGCACTATAGATATTTTACTCTACCCACTAACATGCAAAAACTCCCAGTTCAAGATAGGGAACTACAAAATTATCTTCAACCCCAATAATCCATTATTATATATTCTCAAGAGTGATGCACTCAAACATTTTCCATGACTGAGTAGTAAGCACTATGAGTACTGGTAATAGAACCAAAATGGTGGGGTTTTTATTTTTATTATAGATTTGTCACTATAGTATAACCCAATGAGCTAGCACACTAGCCCTTTCACGTAAGATTGTAGTCTTGTGCACTCACCTAAAGCATGCAACTAGAGACTGGTTCTCGTAGGTTTTGTTGCACAATTTTATTAACCTAGTCATATTCTTCCCTTACTATGTAACTAAATAGACATTATATAAAAGCATAGGTAAACTAACTTGGTTCTAGGATTACCAGGCTCAACCACCATGATTACTCAGAATACTACCATTTCTAGTTAAAGTTATTACCTTATATATAGAAAAAGATAAATTAGATTTCATAGTAAGTTTTGCTCATTACCACCGACTCAATATAACACATTCATTTGTTATGAACATAAAGTTATATAATATCCACAACTCATATATTAAGCATAAACATCCATTTAGTCACAATCCCCCCTACACCATTTTACAATAGGGGTATTTATACTTGTTTATCCCTGACCAAGTTTTTACAACAATAATGATAGGAGTAATTATCCAACAAACTCTCCATAGACTAAGAGTCAAGGTACTCAATCAACTAACTTCTCCTAAGGACCCAAGCCTTTGGGCACCCTATATACTCATGCTATGTTGGATCCTTGCTGCCATGTGTTTCTCTCTTTACTGGCCAATGTAAAACTTTTGATGAATAAGGTCTAGGTGACCCTTAAGAACCATTCCTTAACCACTCCTACTTCCCATGCACTCCCCTAGTCTTTTGCTATCATTATGAGTCCTACGATCTTGGGTTCCTCATGACCGATTCTCCTTTGACTGGGTCCTCTTGTGCTACTACTTTTGCACCTTTGTCCTCTTGTGCCCTGTAGGTTCCATGTTATGGTGCTTCTATGCCTGACAAGTTCCGTGCTATGGTCCTTCCACACCATGCTGATTCTACACTAAAATAGACAAACACTTAGACAAAATTTGGGTCCAACATGTAGTACATGGCAAATAGAAGGAATGTAAACATGGAAATGCATATAATCTAAAATTTGTATTTTTTGATCAAATATTTGAATGTTTTTGTATTTTTGAATATGTTGTATTATTTTTTGTTTTTTTAAGTATAGGCTATATACAAGCAACATGAAAATGAATACTAAGAATAAGGTAAGAGAAACTATGTACAAGTAGAGAGGAACATACTAACTAATGAGTCTCACAAGAGACTCATTATCAAGGTGTCATATATTAGATAAAGGAAGAGTGATTATACATGTTATGTGAGGAGGTATATGAGATTTGTGAATCAAATGTACTAAGTGATCTATAGCTAAAATTACTTTTGGATTGAGGTTGTGAATCTGTGGAGTTGACTAAACAGGGCTGTGAACTATGGGGTTCTTAGGGACCCATCTAGTAGAAGGAGCTATGACTAGTTTGGGTGCTCTATATTGTAACATTAATATGGATGGTAATAGGGTAGAGAGAGGCTCTCTAGAATCCACAACATGTATCTAATGTAGGGGTCTCGCTAATAAAGGTCTCCATGGGAGAGTATGTGTATGTGGTAATTATATAGGCATAGAACTTACCTACACTAGTGTCTCAACTGATATCAAAGGTGTGATAATGGAAGGTGTGTTTGGAGTGATAACTAGTTTCTACTATGTAATTGGTTTTGGAATAGGTAAATGATACTCATATGAAAGGCCCTTGACTATAACCACTTGATTATCATGTATATACTTTAGACATTTATTTATAGTGGATGGAATCATTTGAAGCTAATGTATCTATGGCCTACCTAATAACATGTCAAATGTGTTAGCACTAGGTATAATTAAGAATCTAGTGGCCACATGTGTAGGCCCAACCTATAATGGAAGTACTATCTCCTTGATGGAGATCTGAGCATGGCCACTTAAGCCAAAAATAACTATATCTATCTAAGAAATATCCTTCTCTGAATAACCCAAGTGTTGTAGAAGTGTAATAGTACACATATTAATGATTGACCCATTATCGACTATGATACTCTAATTAGGATGATGATCAATGTAAGATCATACAAAGAGTGCATATAAATCTGAGTCATCATTAATGATCTCTTACTTTGAAAACGTGATGATAAATTTAGCTGGCACTATAGTATGATACACACCAATGATATTATTTAGAGGGTGTGTGTCTATTGTATGAGTATGATAAGATGCTCATCGTGGATGTGCTTGATAAGTATAATGAACACTTAAAGTGCCTACTATCTCATTACTTGTATGCTTTGGAAATGGATCTAAATTTTTTTTCATTGCTTTTGCTTCAATTGCCTATGCTTTAGGTGCCTCTGTAGGAGTGTCAACATCAATGATATTAACATCTATCAAATCTTGTATCTTACGTCACAAGTTGATACATTTATTTGTAGGAGTGTTGATGTCAATGATATTAGCTTTTATTTTGAGGATCATTATTGCATAGCTTCAACAACAACCCTTAAAAAGATGAGGCATTCATATGGGTTTGTAACAAAGATCAGACCATCCTAATGCACTCAGAACATATTTTTTAGCATGTAGACAGATTATAGAGCCCAAATTCAAGAAAACACAGTGAAAATAGTCACATATAGATTAGTCTCAATTTTACATAGATTTAACATAATTGGTCAATAACATGGAACATAGGACACTAACATAGTGCACTATTGACCAAGGGACCATGTTACTATCTAGTATCCCCATAAATAAAAAATCTAGAATTATCAGAAAGGTACAATAGTTACAATTCAGATTTGCATAGTCTTAGGCACAAAATATCAAATAGATTTAGCTTATGCTCAGTTATACATAAAATTACATAGGTTTACTTAGATTAGGGACATCATGCATGATATGATCACTCACATTTAAATTTTATATACTTAGACACATTATTATGGATTAGGATAGAATCCATATACACATATATCAGATTTGGGGGCATGTGTGTGACACATTGTTCCCATATGTTCAGTTTGACACTGGTACTCTGAGATGGAATGACAGATCCATGTCATTCTCCATGTTGTTACTCTAGATACCATTTTCACCAAGTTCACACCAAATTGATGCCTTATTCCATTTGTAACAATTGGCATTACCGATAGTCCCTGAGTTATAGTCCCGAGTGCCAAAGTGGCCCCTAAGCCATTTTTCATTTTAGAGTTTTTGAGTGGTCCTAGAGCTATTCTATATAGTTTTAGTTACATCACACATCTTTAGTTACATTGCATAATTTTAGTTTCATATGCATCTACTACACATGGGTAGGCAATGATGGAGTCATAGCTTACTTGAGTTCTTGAGCCACCTTCATAGGAGGGTTGGATAAGCCATCAATTCAATCCAATTTTTTCATCATTTGATCACCATATACATGCACACACATGATGTTACTAAGTTTTAGGATTGGTTTGCTTACCCAACGAGGTGTATTTGTTCCCTCTCTCTCTCTCTCTCATCTCTTTACTCAATTTATGTTTGTTTTTTATATTTCTTAAATAATGACTGATCTATTCATGTTTCACTTGTAGGACATACAATGGAGCACACTTTACAGACTCAAATCCATATTCATGAGCTTTGCCTCTTAGATAAGTTTAGGTACGTTTCTTTTCCTTTATCATAGTCACTTTGCTTTCTTGCATTTCTATAATAAATGGGGATAAATGTAGTAATCTAAAATGTCATTTAAGTACAATGAATGTTATTTAAGACCACATTATCCTAGCTTATCCCTAGACCTATATTAGGGCCTTTCTTGATCATTTTTTAGCTTTTGTGCGAGTCCAACCCACTCTTAAACATACCAAAAGCAACACTAAGCTACCCCATAGGCACCCATGCCCCTTATCACTAGTTGCTGACACTTGGATATTAACATGACCCTTTGGACACTAGCATACTACGTTATTGACCTAGGGACTATGCTACTATCCCTTAGCTCTTTAATCCCCAATGAATAGCTTTTTGTTCCCCAAAGCACTCCTAGGGTCAACATAGACCTATTTCACATCTTGAAAAGCACTAGAACGTTATATATAGACCACTTTCATTCACTTATCCACTAGATGGAAATTAGATGTATATACTCATAAATAAACTCAAGAATAATTGTGCAAATCAAGGTCATTGATCCCTATTCTACCCTACTTCTGCATACACCCATCTACATTATCCTAGAGCTCAGATTTCTTAGATTTATAGTCTCAAGTCACACTCAAAGAATTCAAACTAACACTCATACTAGCATTCATTTACACTTGCATCAGTACTTAGATTGGGAGAACTACATCAAGCTTGATCCCCTTTCAAGGTATTAGTATGTAAGCAAAGCTCAAAACAGGGGGTGTTGAGGTCATGTCTAACCTACCATGCTAATACCAGTCTTTTCTACTTGTGCTCCTCAAATACCCTAAAAAACATGGAGGCCTAGGGTTTCACATTCAAATCAGTCAAAATAGATAACAAACAGTGAGCCAACATTCATCCACACAAGCACATGCATCTTAGGACCAGGTGAAGGTATACCCAGAAGCTCACTGCCTCTGTTACAAGAGGACACTATCACACCCCAGAGGGCACTAGCACAGTACCAAGTTCTAGCCTGTCACTCATCTGTCTCAGTCATTTTTTAGTTAAGTACATCCTGTTTTAGTTGATTATTATTTATAGAATAATCAGATAGGTCAATTATTCTAAAAATTAGAGATTGTTGATATTGCTATATTTATTCCCTCATTTATTTTTCCATAACTTTAGTAACATAGGGTTTTACATTCCATAAATCCCTTAAAATTAAATCACATATATTAAAATGGATCAATGTAGTTGATAAATTAATACTAATTCTATGTATGCAACTCATCTACGATATAATTCTTTTAGTTGGTGTACTTAGACCAACATTAATAACTGCATTGATAAGCATAAATTAGTGTAGTCATATCTGGCTTAAATAGAAGCTAATATGATGTGGTAGATAGAGTCATCTGAAGCTACCCGACATTCAAACAAGAGAGTGTAAGAAGTGTTATTAAACTATATACTATGAGGTTAGCAAAAGTACAAAATATAAAATATTTTTCTCGAGTAATTTAAAAAAATAAGAATAAAAAAATCTATTACTCAAAGTTGAGACTAAGTGATTTGAACTTTAAAAGACTGTATTATCAAGATCCAACTCTAAATTACACTAAAAACACATATCTGACTTGGGGTAGTAAGGCATGTATTTAGCGAAAAGTGAACGTATTTTTTGTTTTTTAGAATATGAATTTACAAAAGAGGAGAAGCCAAGATCGAATAAGGGAACATGCACATGCCACAACCAATCATCTATTATGTTTGTAGGAGGGTAATTTCTATTGTGGCATTATCCCCATTTGCATACTTTTCTACCAACCAATATGGGATTAATCTTTCTAATGAATATAGATTTTTATATTCATAGAAGCAATTCGAAAATGTATTGAAGAGGTATATCTTGAAGAGAGTACAAGGTCAAATAAGTAAACATATTTACCCAACAATAAATCAACCATTATAAATAAAATTCAAAATACTAATTATTGTCTTTTGATATATTCTTTTAGTACAAAACATGCAAGCTTATTCCTTTTTTAGATTTTACTATGTATTGTGATAATTCGTAGGATGTCTGCAGACTATTAAATTGTGTGTAGATCAATTTGTAATCACCAAATTAATCTCAATTTAACTACATTATGAATTTTAATTTAAGTTTTAAGACATTAAAAACAAACCACAATACTATCAAATACCAGCCTAGACAACACACAAGAGTTAGATGGGAAGCAAAGATGAGCAGATTATAACAATCGATATGGAATTATCTTAACGAGACACAATTGGTAACATTGATGTTTATTAAGAACCAACTATTACATGGTGGTAGCCTCTTAACAAAATAGATATTATAATAAAATTTCAGTTCACATTAATTTCAACAAATAAATATATTTGAAAATGAACTTTATAAATAATCATTATCTTAATGACATTTGTTTCGTAATATTAAAAAAAAAAAAAAACTCACTCAACACATAAAAATCATAACAATTTTTTTTGATAAAAATAAAAATAATTAATTTAATAAAACACTTTATACTTCTCTTCTCACCCTCTAACCTCTACCCAATTACCAATATTATGTTGCCATTTTTTATTAATGGTACATTCTAAACTACCAAACTTCAATATTTATTCTCAAAACCATTTATTTATTGTGAAATATATCATTGGTTTAATACCAAGTATTGTTAGTGAAATTGTGGCAGTTCTTTTTAGAGAGATGGATACCTGGTACGTGGATGGAGACATGACTCAAATGAGCGTATGGCAGCGAATATTGTACATAAATAGTATCACCCAGGAAAAAAAAAGGTGAATAGAGAGATAAATAAATAGGGGGTCCATGCCTGTGGAATTGGTTTGCAACGTCTGTCCAATATTTTTTTTTAATCATCACTGGAAACATAAAGGATTAATCTGCAACGTTGGCATGGACCAACCCTGTAGCTACATACGATGACGACAAGTGTAAACAATCTAACGAGGGGAAATGTTGAGGCGAAAATTAGTAATAAACATGGAGTGGGCAGTGGACTTCGCCATAGAAGACTTTAAAGTTGGGTTGAATGACGGACTCTTTGCGACAACATTTTATGTGGATAATGGAATTTGGTGACGGAAATGGAAATGAATGGAGTAGCTACTTTCTTTCCTTTCCAACGACTTTGCGTAAATCGTAAGCCAAAAATAGCAGGTGTTCCACTTAAATATCGCCACATTTAAATGTGGGCGTGTGGAAGTTAAGTCAGTTGATCTCAAAGCAAGTGCAAACTCGAATTGGCACAAACTTCAACGTAATTCGGCATCGTCTTGGCAATTTAAATGAAGAAGAAGGGTAGTTAAAAAAATTTAAGCATGATTAGATTATCGAACGAATGTGAATTTTGAATTTGACTTTGCATTTGCACCGTCAAAACGATGGATGAAATGAAAATCGCAACCCTAAAAAGTTGAGATCCCGAGATATACTTAGTTATATTCAATTAGAACTCTTTTTATTATATTAATCAAAAATATAATTGCAGAAGTTTATAAAATAAAGTAGTAAGATAAATTATGGTTCAAATTTTTTATCGAAAGATAAATTTAATTATAAAAATAAAATTAGTTAGTCAAGGTAGGGCCCAAGCAATTATAGATATTTATAAAGCAAAATTTTATGTACAGGGCGTCGTCTTAAAAGACGGAGGCAGATGATCATCTTTAGGAAGTACCGACCAAATAGATGTTTCCATGTTAGGAATCTCTGAACCATGACAACTATCCAAGGGGTCATCATGAATAGTGATAGACCAAACATTGGTCGGTTGCATAGGAACCACAGTGCTTGTTAGAGACTGTTGTGAAGGACTAGCATCAGACTTGTCATGAGAACTCCAACCACCACTTATGGGAGAACAAGGAGAAAAATGGCCCCTGTTTCTGGACCAACTTCTGCTTCATCATCTCTCAAAAGGAGGAGGTGGTGCACTGTGAGGCGGGCCATCAAGTGGAACTCTGCTCATGGTTCAAAAGGCACTCCCCCAGTGGTCAAAGAGCTTCTGCAGGGGGCAGAGGTCTAGAGCCATCTTTTCTACTTGGGCTTGTATCTAAAAATAAATTGAAGAAATAATAACCACCTTTTTATTAAGAGAAAATGTTATTCCACAAGTCTCATGATTAAAAATAACGTTGTTCCTAGCTTTCCATAGCTAAAAGAGAATAATAGCACGAAAGAACTGCCAGAAAAAGGTAATAGAGGCCAACCAATTAGAAAAATACCTAAAGAGTGTCTGTCACCAAGAGAAAGGCTAAAATAATGAATGAATCCAACGCCAGATAGAATGCGCTTTTAGGGAAAACCAAAATAGATGTTTAAAAGATTCTGGACGCTTGCAATTCGAACAAAGGGGTTGGGGAATGCAGAGGTGGAGCAGCCATTCACCAAAGGGAAGTCCTTGGTAAATTAAACACCATAAGAAATAGGCCAACTTGGGCTCCAAGCTAGGGTGCCACACATGATCCAGACAGTGTGAGCCAAGTCTTGGGAGAGGATTGGAGGCCCTGACCCCTATTGAGCTTGTCTAAAGCTAAAGAGAACAAACTCATCACTTGATAAAGGAGCTTGGGAAAGTAACTTTTAAAGTGTGTATCATAGTTCCACCTCTAGTCTTTCGACTAGGCCTTAGGAGGCTGCAAGCCAAGTTTATGCAACATAACATCAGGTAGCAATTCTTGAATGAGAAGAATAAAAGGTAAGTCTGCATTGTTTAACCAAAACTTGATTTCTAGTTCAGGCCAGGGAATCCAATCTATGGAGGTAACCAAATCATAAATAGTGTGAATCCCTTTGCAGAATAATCATAAAGCTTTAATACCAAGTAATTCAGCAAGAAGAATGGAAGAAGTAGTAAGTATAGGGGACAACCATAACTATGGTCATTAAAAGACATCCTTGTGCGAAAACCATCCCCCACCCACTTCAAGTGGGATTTGACTGTTTCAAAAGCCTTCCACATGATTTTGACCACAAAAGAGCCAATAATCTTGACAAGAATAGTAGTGATGAGAAGGGATTGGAAGCCAATATTCTACAACTAGTTTTACCATAGGCAGAGCCCACAAAGATACAATATCTTAGAAGATTTTTTCAAGATTCATCAGCCTCAATAGCTCGAACAACCCATTTTGCACATAGAGCCCTAATTTGTTAATACGTGTCAATGATGCCCATTCCACCTTTATCACAAGGGAGGCAACAAATATCCCATGCCACCTAATGAAAACCCAAGGCCTAATTAGAATTTGCCTAGAGGAAATATCTGAGGAGCTTGGCTAGAGTATCATAAGAGGATTTAGAGGGAGCCTAGTAGGAGGAATAGTAGACATGTGGCGCGGTCAGGATCTTGGTGCAAATTTGGACCTTGCCTGCTAGAGATAGGGGCTTAGTGATCCAATATACAATCTTCTTTTCAATCTTGTTGAGGACATACTGCCAAAGCTTAGTCGATAAATTTTTTAAAGCAAAGGGGATGCCCAAGAACTTGAATTGTTTTCCTGAGCAATCTATTGCCATTTATAATTGTGAAGTCACTTAGGTATAGGCATCATACTTCAATTAAAACACTAGGTTTTCATCTATTGTAGGTTGGAGCTAAAAGCCAGACATATATTGTCAAGACAATGGATAGCTTCATTAAAAGTGGCCTCTTATTCTTTGAGTGTGAGGAAGGTGCCATCTACAAAGTGCCCATTATTGAGTTGGGAGGTGTATTGGGAAAGACAATGCCATAAACAAGCCCTTGAGAAGCTCTAGAAGCTAGGAGATAACCCAAGGCTTCGACAAATAACATATAAAGTGCTAGAGCAAGGGGACAACCTTGGTGAATAGACCATTGGATCTCAATCCCCTCGGTTTTATGCCCATTAATAGTGAGGTAAACCAAGGCATCATGAAGCAAAGTCTGCACTGCATAAATGAAGTAAGGGCCAAAGCTAAAATCCTTGAGAATGGAAAGAATAAATTGCCACTCAATCTTATCATAGGCTTTTTCAAAGTCTAATTTAAGAAACATAGTTCTCTGAATAGAGGAATGAGCAAAATCCATGCCTTCCAGACCAGAATAATAAGATTATCTAAAATATAACACCCTCTTATGAATCCTATTTGCTATGGTCTAACAATGGTAGGTAAGATGAACCAACATGGTTGGCAAGGGCTTTGACAAGAATCTTGTAAGAAACATTGAGCAAGGTCATCGACCTCGAACTGGTAACTAACTCAGGATCTTTGACTTTAGGAATGAACTTGATATTACCTTGATTGATCATGGATCCAAGAGATTGATTTTGCAAAGCTTCTTTGTAGAATTGCAATAAATTAGGTCCAGTAAACTCCCAGGTGGCTTTGTAAAACTTGCATGGGAAGTCATCGAGGCTAAGGGCTTTATCATTGTTCATACAGTGTAGAACCCATGTGATCTCCTGCAAGGTGAGCAGGGCATCACAAAGCCATTGATCGACTAGCTTGAGCTTACGTGGCACCACATTGAGGCATTTTTGAAGTGCCTAGAATCACTTAGCTATGAAACACTGAGCTTGAAAGACCAACTTGTAATGTTCAAGGAAAGTTGAGGAGATATCAGAGTGAGAGGTAAGTCAGGATTAAGCCACTTAAATGGATTTGATTTGCCCACGAGCTTGCTTGGCTTTCAACACTTTAAATAAATCTTTGGAGGCTTTATCACCAATTTTTAGCCAATTGAGACGAGCATAGAGCTGGGTGACTTCAGTCACATGGTTGTTTGCCACCTTAAGGTGGTGTTTGAGAGAGGCTACAAGTCATAACTGTTGGGATATGAATAACCGAAAGCACACAATTGATTACCAAATACAAGCAACTTAATATGTGAAATTAACCAGAATCAACAAGTAACTAGAATCTAGAAATAACACATGATATGAGAGACAATACACAACTTGTATTAAAACTCTTACATAAAAGAATACAATAAAGAAGATGCCACTTCTTGTCCACCATCTCTTCAGAGGCTTCCCACACCTCAAGTGAACAATAATTCTCTCCTCAAAGCTCTCTCTCTTAGGTCCCAACACCCAACTCAAACACAGAGTTGGTGTTCACCTTATACCTGTGCTCCACGCACACCACAAGTGCTCCACGTACTCCACAAGTACACAAATGTACTTCAAGTAGATCTTCCCTGAACCTGCAACAACCTGCACCTCAATAGACCTTACTTATGGAAGGATCTTCCTTGCCTTCCTCTTTGCTCTGAGTACACGCCTGTACTCCAAGTAGATCTCTCCTGATACTGCTCCCTGTTGTGTTGTTGTCCTCCCTGATCTTGACACCTACAAATCAATTTGGTTCTGCACACTTGTGAACCTTGACCTTGCACACACATACACCTTCATATCAATGATCTTACTTACCATGTAGATCTCCTATAGAAGCCATGCTCACCTGATGACCAAGATCATACACTCCTGAAGAACCCTGCTGATTCTCCAATCCAGCACCCGCCTTGGTACTGTGGCACTAGGAGGAACACACCATTGCTCACCTCACACACAGAAGGAGCTTATAATAATGCTCTCTTACTCTCTAGCACAAGTTTACAATACAACCATGAGTCTATTATATAGATCTCATCCAAACAATAATTAGACATCTAATTACAATAATTAGATCCGCAGCTCTCAGTCTAAAATTGGCTCTTGACATGCAAACACTTGGTTCGTTAGCTAACTGCCCATAAAACACTCCAGCTCAAACCACACAGGTGACTGACGTCGGTCCTTGTCTGCTTGGGGGTCGCCGACGCCGGCCAACTACTGACCGACGTCGGTTGCCTTCTGGTCTAATCCTGCCGACGTTGGTTGGCCTGACCGACGCCAGCGTCTGAGATGCTCCGCAACCCTTCTGCAACCTCCTCCATGTCTGCATCAGTGAAGCTTTTAGCTCCACAACCTAACAATAACTACACATTGAAAGGATCAATCTTGAGGGAGTGAGGGGCCCATCATAACTCATTGAACATGGCCTCTTCTAAGTGATTTCATATCCAAGTGACATGTTTGCCATGGTGGTCGAGGAAGGAGGTGGCATGTAGAATGGCCTCATTCCACCACTTGATCCAGCTAATAGCATATGGGGGCTAAAAGGCGAGGTTCCAGATCTAATCAATGAATCAAATTATTCCAACATGATTCAACATAGAAGTATTAAGGATAAATTGATTACGTGGCAAATTGTCTTGCCTTGAGGACCATTCCACTTTATGGTAAATATGGGATTGGTCTAACAAAATAATAACTAAGTGAACGTTGACAGGTTGGCCATCAATGCTAGAAAAGAAAAAAGATTTTGATTTAACAACATAAAGTGGTTGATCCATTTGAGTACGTGATGATCCCTAGATTGGTAGTTAAACCACATAAACCAAGACGTGGGGTTAAATGTATGCCATTGAAGGAGAAGATCGACCAGACCCCATTTATTTTTGAAATAATACTAAAGCTCACGTTCATAAACACACTAACACATGGGGAGGGCCCTATACCTATCTTGGGGGTGTTCAATCATATTGAAAATCTCCACACGCTAGCCACATAGAAATAGGCAACCCATCTTTGAAAGATTTCCAAAGCAGAGAGTGGTCAGGGCCATCATTGGGAGCATAGATGTTGAGAATGCCAAATGGGTGGCCATCAATGTCAAGAATAATCCAAAATTCCTAATGTGATGGGTTCTCCCTTATGGAAATAATTCTAGGAGAAACCTTAGGGGCAACTAAAATACAAGTACCACCACATCCCACCTCATACAAGGTGGTGATTTGGTGGTGTCATGCCAAATGCTTCACAAAGACATCCGAAGGAGAAATCTAGACACTTTAACTTCCTACAAATAAATAACATTTGGAAAACCAATATGCTAATAAGTAGAAAAAATAAAGTATTTATGGGTTGACTCTGTAAGACCCCTAACATTCCATGATAACACATTCAAAGGGAAGAGTCATCCATTGGAAACTCTCCTTATTCATCTTCAAAATTTACTAATGTTGCAAAGCATTTTGCTAGTGAGGGCATTAATTTATGTCAACCGTAATAAAGCAACATTTGGATTTATTTTCCTCTCGAAGAGAGTCTACGCCCTCAGGAGGTGGGCTACGAGATTTTTAGGAGTTATTGGTTGAGAAAACCTCAGCCACAAGCATCATATTATTCTGGGAAATTGAAGAAACGCTCTGCAGGTTGGAAGGAACCAAAATAGTAAGGGATGGCAAGGAAGTCCCTTAAGAAGGTCTGATAGCTAGAGAAAAATCATCTTGAGGTGGTGGGTGGGGTGGGATTTGTGGCTTAGGGCCTAATGACCTTTTAGGGGGCAATGTGGTCCAACCATCACCTTGGTTTATTGATTTGGGCTTCTTGATGAATGATTTGAATCTTAACAGTGGAAACAAATATTAAGATGAAGTAAACAACCTTTTGTGACCACTAGGTCTCCTCAACTTGGATTTCTATGAACTCCTTCATCTCTTTGGAGAGGTCAACCTTCACATAGACCTACTTGTTAGGGTGAGGGGAAAACCACCTATTTGGTTCAATCATAACAACATGTCCTATGGGAATGATGATTTGGGATATGAAATCCTAGAGGTGAAATACTAGATCGGGAAGCTCAACCTAGATAGGGACACAAAGGGTAACATTATCAGAAACTTTAAAGTCATGGGACCAGGTAGACATAATCATAATTTGGTTATGAAGGAACCAAAGATTGGACTTCTTACCTTGTTATGGAGGTAATCCTTCAAGGGGTTACGACCAATAATTTTCATATCATTTACAACATTGTTCAATATCTGCAATAGGAATGCTTACCTTCGGAGTGGAGGGGGATTGAGGGATTACCTCATTGTAGACCTTCAAAACAAACTTTTAAGCTTGTTTGGGTGCAATTAGCTCTAACTCTTGCATCAATCGATGCAGTAGACTGTGGAGAAGCCATATATAAAGGGTTTGCTTGCTTGAAGGGCAGTGTACCAAGCATAATTAATGCGCTACAACCCTAGAAAATCCCATGGGATAAATAGTTTGGACAAGGTGAGCCAAGGAAGCAAGTAGGAAAATGCAAACCATGAAACCCTAGCAGAGCGATTAACTATATATTTTCTTTACGATTGATATATGGATTTATACCTAGTTATATTTAAACTATTGAGGAAACTAAATTTAAGGTGTGTATAATTAAGTAATTTCTTTGCTTTAAAAAAAAAATTAATTATGAATAGTCATTTTTTTTGGTAATGAAACAAAGCACCCATAAACAATGGGCTATGTTACATGTTTATCTTATAACGATGTTACATATTTATTTTATATTTTATAACTCAGAGCTTCCAATACTTTCTTTCCCAAAGGGAAGATGAAACAACTATGTTATATAAGATTGTTCAATTGTCACATAAAAGACAAAACACTCCATTTGTTTTCCTCAATGTTATATTGGACTTGTTAGAGCCTCTAAGAGAAGCTTACATGGTTAATGAGAGTGGCTTGGAATAAAAATGATAATGAAGTAAGGGGCCTCCACGCCCCATGACTAGCCTATATCCCAAGGGGCCTCTATGCCTCATCACTAGCCTCAATCCCTCAAGATTGAACAATTTATTGCAACAAATGGGAAAGCCAAAAGGACCCAAGTCTGCCCAATAAATGAACTTAAAACAATCTTGCTTGACAATGCAAGTTTTTTCATATGTTGAATACACAAAACAATTATTCAAATTTAACCCATCTAAGAAATATATGATCGAGGACCACACAGTTTTCTTTAGGCCAGGGAAAGAGGTGGATGCACGTGCCTTCATCCTTGTGAAGCTCCTCGATTCGAATTTTAGATCAACAATGTTAGTGAGATGAGATAACTAATTCATTATTCTCATTGTAACATATAATGTAACTTAAAGTACTTAAAAATAACTATTTATCATTCTTTTTTAGTTGTTTATGTTGATAAACTATTGACAAGGTTTGAGAAGATATTGAGCCATGGTATGACCACAATAAAGATAGGATTTGGTGTAGAGGTTAACAAAGTAGGTATAATTCATCAAATATATATTTTTGTTACATATTTAGATTCCTCTCAAAAAGTTATGTAATTTCAAAAATTGACATTCCAAACTGAGTTTATATGTAAAATATATGGTTGCTAGAAGTTGAAGTAGTTTTTAGGGTTACAAAATTACCAATTAATGTAGGTGGCAAGTATGTAACTAGCCCAACATAAAAACAACGATGATTTTACAACCTTAAATGACGTTTACGTAAATGTCTTGGTAATTTTTCCCTATATGGAGCGATAGTTTCACGTGAAGACAAAGAACACACAAATCAACAATTACAAACAATTTTTCTTCTTCTTTAAGTCTTTTGGGATTATCATTCAAACTTGATATGATGTTTAATTGTATAAAGTAAATCATTTTAAAGTATTGGATTCATTAGATTTAATTATCCATTGATTGAGTTATGGGAGTGAGTCAATTATGGGATGATTTATTTTAATTTTTAGCCTCTTTAAAATGAAGGGTTTGTAACCATATCATATGTGAGGTTTTAATATACATTAATTTAATCCAATTCATCAACATCATCCAAATAATAATATCAAAGATTTAGAAAAATTTATATCTTGATAGATAACTTACAAACCATCATCTTCACTAATTAAACTACAATCCTTTTAATAACACTTAAAATTTTTATCAAACTAAAAAAACTTATATTTTTTAAACGAGTGGCCAAATAAAACACGTGTTCCAATTAAATTTCACCACCATAAATTGAGATATCAAAGATGGAAGTTAAGACGGTTGATCTTAATTTCAACGTACTTTGACGAATAGTTGGAGTGTGGAAATTGGGAGTGGCAGTTAAAGTATAAGTTCGATTTACGTAATTAAAATGGAAGTTGAACGGCTCTCATTTTCCACCGACTCAAAATGAAAAATCGCATTTAGAACACATTAAATTAACGATAAAAGGATGGAGCAATCAGACAGAAATGTGGCATGTAAGAAGAGGCTTTCTACGAATATGTTAAGGAAGTAATGTGAAGTCAAAAGCTATGATGGTTATATCGAATTTTGTGTTAAGAATATGAGTGTGGACCAAAGTCTAAATTCAGTTGCTCGCTCACAATAATTCTTCATTCTATTTTTTTAATAGTTAGACGCAAGAGGGTAGCTTGAACACCATGATAGGAATTACTCCCTCAACAACATCAAGGTGTCCACTAATATTTAAATTTGGGTCGATAAGTAAGGAGTACATTATAAAAATTTAAAATAATTTTTGGATATTTATTAGTTATTAAATTAGATAATTTGAATATGTTTGTGTATTTATTGATTATTAGTTATTAGTGTATTTTATCAAATTTTTATAGTCTTTGAATTTTTTTAATTCTTTTTAAGTCTTATTTTCTCTTTCATATGATTTTTTTTTGATTTGATCTTTTTATACAAAGTCTCTGTACATTCTTGAGCCTACTCAAATTTTTGTCTAGCTTAGACTAAAGCTCTTTCTAAAAATAGTTCAAATCCTTAGTGTCCCTATTAGAAAAGGTAGTTTTTGGGATTATAAAGTAGATTTAGACATGCTAAAAGTACAATTGAGCTATTTTTAGACACGAGTTATATTTCTTACAAGATATGAGAATTGCCTTCTTAGAGAATCTATCAACTAATACATAAACATAATCATTACCATGCTTGGTAATAGAGTAGCCTAAGAGGAAATCCCTGGAAACTGATTCCCACAATTTCATTGGAATTAATTGAAGTGTATATAAATTGTGCTTCTTATTAACCAGTTTGAAAATTTCACGTGGTACAAGCCTTGATGTATTTGATAACATCTTACTTAGGGTGTGGCCAAAATAAGTACTTTTGTAGAACCATAAGGATATTTTCAATTTTAACGTGTCCTACAACCTTATTGAAATGGGATTTCTATATTAGTTTATATTGGTCTTCCTCATGTGGTGCACATAAGTGCCCAATATGATATAAGAGCCCATCTTGCAAGTATAAATTTACAACTGAATCACTGCAAAGAAACTTTTAATAGATTATTCCAAAATTTAAGCAATATGGATACAATTCTAGCCAAGTGTTGATTTCATGTCCACACACATCAATTAAATTTGGAAGAGCTTGAATCAAAGGTTGGCTCAGACAATATTCTACTGGACTACCACTTCCATTTTATGCTTGATGTTCAAATGGAATTGTTGAAGTTATAGAGATCATTTTAAACATCATTATTTCTATAGCTTGTACTAAGTCTGCAAGAACTGAATCGATTTATGATCTAATTATGGGTCATAGTCTCCCTACCTAATATAGAACACTTCTAATCATTACATGCTTGAATAAAGGTTGAAATCATATGTTGGCTAGTTCCTTATTTATATAGTGAGTGTTTCATTGTTGTAAAAACTTAGGTGGCTATGTTGAGTGAGAACTATTCCAAGTGTGTAGTAGTCAGATGCATTAGTCCCTATCTTAAATGGTTATTGAAGATCAAGTAATATAATCACTTGTGCTAAATAGAGTATGCATTTCATGTTGGAATGTTTTAAATTTGCATGAATCTACGCATAGTGCAATCTACACTTGTGCAGGGTGTTATGCAGGTGAATTACATAAGCTGTTATGGTTGTGCAATGTTGGGTAGAGATTGTATTTGATAATTGTGTAAGATTTGAGCATGTGAAGTAGTGTTGTGCAATGGTAGAGTCACAGTAAGGTGATGCAAGGAGCTGTGTAACATGTTGACCTATAAAATGTTATCTAAATGCGAACTTACACTTGTCTAATTAAAGCTATTAGACTAAAGAGGTGTTAATACCTACTTGATAATGCTCTAACTCAAACTTGTTGATGAGCATTACATATTCATCACTTAGTACATTGGTGGTTTCATGTAGGATTCCCTAGCATGCATGTCAACAAGTGAAGCAAATTATTAGTTATCTAAGCATGAGTCTTCTCATGAAGATTATGGATTTAATATAGAAGATCGAACTAGAGTTTCATTGTATATGTGTAACAAAGATTATTACATGTTGAATACTCATGGAAAAGTGTGTGCATATATATTATATTGTAAGATGTTATATGAAGCATGCAAAACATTATAACTTATATTTACATTATAAGATAGTTCATTTTGTACGAATAACAAGTAGGTTTATGTGTTGGGTTTTATTATCGAAAGGGTTTTTTCCAAGATAATATGTCTCTATGTGTATATGTATACTCATCATTTTATCTTTGTGTTGTTAAGATTCATAATTGCCAATTCACCTCTTCTACAACTAAATGGTGTTTTGAGATATTCCAAGCATCTTGTATCAATGCTTGGTTATAATATTTGTAGAAGTTGGCATATCTTACGACACTCAGTTTTCTTGAAGTTAAAGTTATGTGAAAAATATTATGCAATAATGATGACTAGAAGCAACAAGATAGAAATCGAGAAGTTCAATGGTCAAAACTTTAAACTATGGAAATCCAAGATGGAGGATGTCTTGATTGATAGAGAGAATGGGTTTCCATGTTAGAGACACTACCCATTGGTATGAATTAGGAGGAGTGGAACAAGGTTGATAGGAAAACATGAAGCTCTATTAGATTATGTCTATTTGATTCAATTCTACTAAATGTATCAAAGTTAAAGACTATGAAGCTTCTATGGATAAACTATGGAATTTTAACAGGGTGAATTAATTGGTGAACAAGTTTTTTTTTTGAAATAAGTTATATTCATTATGAATGAATGAGGGTGACTCAAATGTAAATCACCTGAACACATTAACACTGTGCTTATCTAGTTGACATATGTCGAGGTCAATATGGATGAAGAAGAAAGGTGTATCACATTATTTCACTCTTTTTCAAACTTGAAAAATTTGTTGATGGTTATCACTAGCACTACATAGGGGCTCAAGTTAGATGATGTAGTTGTATCTCTATCATCAAAGGAGATGTGATGTAATTATGTAGATAATTATCATAATAGTGACACACTTATGGTGTGAGGTTGATAGTAGGAGTGAGGCAAGTGGAATAATGGAGGAAATTGCTTGAAGTCAAATGAAAAATTGAAGACTTTAAATAACTCTAAGAAGAAGTGTTAGAATCACGACAATTCGTGGCACTTCAAAAAGGATTGTAAAGCAAAGAAGGTGGATAAGTCCAAACTACCAAATTTAATGCAATCCTCAAAGAGATTCAGTGGTGAGAATGGATATGTGTATCTAGTATCCTCAAGCTCGAACACATGTAATGATGCATGGTTGATTAACTCTAGAAACTTCTTTCATTTGACTTATATGAAGGATTGGTTCTATAAATATGAAGAATATGATGGTTGCAATGTCTTTCTCAGAGACAAATCAACTTACTGAGTTGTGGGAGGATGTAGATTGATATTTAGATATGGGAGGATCAAGACTCTCTTAGGTGTCTTACATATTCCTAGCTTTACTAGGAATGTAATCATTTTAATCAAAATGAATGATGTTGGTGTCTAGGTCTCATTTAGTAAAGATGGGTGCAAGATGGTCTATGGAGCCATGGTGTTGATAAAGGAAATGCACACTATTAATATGTTCTAACTTGATGAAATTATATTAAATAATGCATTTAATAGTTCTCTTGTTCCTAAAACCACGGTTGAAGTGGGAACATGCGCATTATCTCTAGCAGAGGAGATAATGCTCAAGCATAAGAAACTGGGTCATATTAAAGAGAAGGGATGGAGAATTATCCCTTGAAATTTAACCTCTATGAACATTATGTCCATGGTAAGCAAAGTTCGGTAAAGTGCCCCAAAGGTGTTTTAAAATCAAGTGGAATATTTCAAGTGATCCACATTGATGTGTGAAGATCGATTACAGTTTTATCAATAAGTAGGTATGTCTACTATGTGAACTTCAAAGATGAATACACTCACAAGACATGGGAATTGTTCATTGTGAATAAATATAAAGTTTTCAATAAATTCAAGGAGTTTAAAGTCCTTGTGGAGAACCAGATGGAGAAGAGGATCAAGGTGTTGTGCATGGACAATGAGGGTGAATATTGCTTGAATAGGTTTGATGAATTATATAGGAAGAGTGGTATTCAAAGATAGAAGACCACTCTATATACTCTATAATAAAATATAAAGTCATAAAACATATGAATAGGATTCTAATGGATAAATACCAGAGCATGCTTAGTGGTGTGCATTTGGAGTAGGAATTTGGGTCTAAATTAGTGGAAACTTCTTACTACTTAGTCAATCGATCCTCAACATTAGTGATAGTTGACAAGACTCCACAAGAATCATGTACTATTAAGAATCCATGATTGAAACATCTATGCATTTTTTGTTGTGATGTACAATTTAATATCCCAAAGAAAAAGAGGCCAAAGATTGACATTAAGTAAGTAAGGTGTATTTTTATTAGGTAGGGGGTGGCATGAAAGGGTAATAACTATGAAATCTTGATATGAAGAGGGAAATATATAGCTAGAATGTAGTCTTTAAAGAGGTGCACAAGGTTCCTGTACATGAATAGCCAAAGAAGTAGCCAAAGGAGGACACATAAAAGGTATAAGTTAATGGAGATGTTGAAGAGTTTGTATCTAAGTATGGTTTGAGGAATGATGAGTCGTAAGAGTCACAAGGAAAGGATGATCCAAATAATCCTTGAAGAAAATAAAAATGGGCACACATAATACTTGAATGGTAAAACCCACGTAAATTTTATTTTTCATACCTATTATTAGTGATTGATAGTGATGAACCCAAGATGGTGAAGGAAACAATAGGTTGTGGATAAAGCAAGTCTTGCAAGACATCTTGAAAGAGAAGATGGATTATTTGGATAAGAATGAGACTTAGGATTTGGTAAAGATACCTCTTTGATGAAAACCTGGAGGCTTCAAGTGAGTGTTTAAAAGGAATTAGATTGTGCAAGTGAAATTGAAGAGTAAAAGCCTTGCCTATTGGAAAAAGGATTATATTAGATTGATGGAATTGAGTTTGGTGAGACCTTATCTCCTATTTTGAAACTGAATTCAATCATACTTATTTCAGATATTACTACTACATTCAATCTAAAGACTTAGTAGATGGATGTGAAGACAATGTTATTACATGGGGATCTTGAAGAATAAATATATATGTTTTAGCCCAATATCTTCAAAGTGAATGGAAAAAAGGACTTGGTATATATACTAAATAAGTCCTTATATAGCTTGAAGCAATTATTGTTGGAATATTTTAATTAATGTCAAAGGAATTATAATTAATGTCCATGGAATTATCATTGAAAGTGTCAACATAATTATTGATAGAAATGTCAATGGAAATGTCGACAAAAATGTCAATGGACACATCTTTTGGTGAAGAGGTGCCTCTTGGATGGGATACCTCCTTGTTAAGAGCCTTTGGAGGCTATATAATGTGGATAGAAGATTGAAAAATTATGAGAAATAATTCTTTCCATCATTCAAGCATAAGCATATTTTTATGGAGAAGAAGAAAAGGAAATTGAATTTGCCATCATTCATTGATGAAGAAACAAAAGTAAGGTGGAATATTGTTTAAGTAGAGGTTGGTGATAAAAAGGAGATTGATATCTATTGCTAAGTTTATGCTTAGTAGTGGGGATTGGTGTCTCTAGTAGGTTGGTGCCTACAAATTTTGTAAGAAGAATTTTATTTGTGGCTAGATTTGGATAGTAGATCCAAGTAGTCCTTTTCTCTGTGGTTTTCTCTCATAATGTTTTCCATGAAAATCTTGTGTTCTTATGATGTTATTAATTATTGATGTTGTGTGATTTATATTATTATGATTATCAATTTAAAAAAGTAAAATATTACCTTATACTGATTCAACCCCTTCTCAGTATAAGCGTGTGATCAACATTTGGTATCAAAGCAATTCCTTCAGAACCAATCTAACCACTAGAAGGTATATCTCAGGAGCACACATGGATAGTCATCATTTATAGGAAGGTTTCTCCACTAGCAAGGCTCTATTGTTCGATGGAAAAAACTATGTATTCTAGGGTATATAGATGCACACTTATTTAATGGCCCTTGGTTTGATTTTTGGAAAATAGTGGTGAATGGATATGTTACTCTAATAACTCCACCAATGGATCTAGCCAGAAAGAAGGCGAGTGAGAATAATTCTAAATCTGTGAATGCTATTTTGTGTGGCTTATTAGAATTAGAGTTTGTCAAGATTATGTAATGTGATTTAACAAAAGTAATGTGGGACAAACTTTAGAGCACCTATGAGGGTGACAAGAAAGTGAAGGCAAAACTCCAAACTATAAGGAGACAATTCAAGAGCTTAAAAATGAATGATGAAGAAAATGTTGCTACATATATTCTTCATTTGGATGAGATTGTTAACACCATCAGAGGACTCGATGAAAGGGTTGAAGAATCCATGATCATTCAAAAAGTACTAAGGTCACTTCCTTTGAGATTTGATGCAAATTTTTTGGCTATTGAAGAAATAAAGGACTTAAACTCATTAAAAATGGATGAGTTGCATGGGATTATTATGGTGCATGAAATGAGAACTGAAAAGGAAAAATCATATAAGAAGGAAGCAAATTTTAAAGCTTCAAAGAAAGTGAAGAATAAAGAACCTGAATCAAGTGATGACACCAGTGATGAAGATGAAAAGGAGGCCCTTTTTGTAAGAAATATTAAGAAAGAATTAGATAAATACAAAGGTAAGTTACCTTTTAAATGTTTTAATTATGGTAAAATAGGACATTTTGGTGCTAAGTGTCCACATAAGGATGATAGCGATGATAGAGAAAATCACAATGAGGAAAAGAATAAGAAGGAAAATAAACCTCAATATAAGAAAAGCTTCAAACAAAATGAATATAATAAAAAGTTTGGTAAGCACAAGAAAAGCCTCTATTCCAAAAAGGATAGTAGATCATCTGATGAAAGTGATGACAACATATTAGATAATGATAGAGAATAAACTCTGTTCATGGCTATAGAAATAAAAAATGATGCCTCTACAAGTGAAGACATTATGGAAGAGGAAGAAGATGTCAAATATGAAAGAGAGGTAGATCTTGAAGAAGAACTCATTTGTGCCTTAAGTGATATCAAGCAACTTAAGAAAATAAATTTGAAGCAAAAATTATAGTTAAAAAAATATTAAAAAGAGGATTGTGATTCAAGAGCAAAAATGTCCCAAGACCCTGAGGAATCTAAAATAATTATCATCAAACTCAAGATTTAACTTGAAGAAGCAAAAAGAATTGAAGAGGAAGTGCAAACCTGTAGACATCCAATTTTTATCATTCTTGTGCTGAAATTTTCAATCTAAGCAACATTATATAAAAATATATAATTTGGGCCAAAATCACTAAAACACAATTAATGATTCAAACTTTTCAAGGACAAGTGCCGATTATGGCTAATGTATCTATGAATGGGGTAATGCATTTTATGTGATTATTAGTTTTTATCAAATCACTTTTAGTCAAATTGTAACTAGGCAAAATGACTACTCTAGACCAATGAATTCTTCTAATTCAGAAGCACACGTCATGTGTATGTATTATTTCATGTCCACAATGTTCTGACTGGGGTATTGTTCCATACACAACTAAAACCTTATTCTAATTATACTGTAGTCAAATTAAAACTTAGTAAATTAACATTTTGACCAATTTAATTAAGTAAACAACTAATTTCTAAAAAAATATAGAAAATTAATTAAACTCGCTTAAGTAAATTAAACAAAAATCAAGAGCTTAAGTGAAAAATCCATGGAAGTTATTGAAAATCTATTAATTGAAAATTCATTCTTCAATTCTAAATCACCCTGTGACATCATCAATGGGGTGGCATCCACAAGCCATTATAGAACAAATATCTAGTTTAAGCCCTCCCATGCCTCATTAATGCCCCATTCTTCCAAATATTAATGGGGATATTTATGGATTGAGCCTCTAAAATTGAATTGATTCATGGACACACATATTGATCTCAAGATGGCTGGTCATGGTTGATTGTGATTATTTCCAAAAATCTATAAATAAGAGGGCCTAGAATACCATTTTAAGCTTTGTTCATACAAATTTATTATGCAAAAATTACAATAGACAAGATTAAATTATTTACACACATTGATAAAATTCATGAGCCTAAGCCATTAGTGCATTGAGAGATTATAGAGGAGCTTGCTACTCATCATTGACAAAGACTTGAAGCACCAAATCTAGGGAAAATCATGCTTCTTGGTCACTCTTGGAATGAGGGATGCTCTTGAGAAGGTTTGATGGTAGTATTTCTTGTTTGAATATCTCTAACTAATCATACATAAATTAAGAAAGATGCATCCATGCATTGTTCTTTTGGTGAAGGCATAATTGGATAAATTATTAGGAATAGGCTTCATCATACCACTAGAATATTTCGAATGGATATCAAATATAATCCCAATTAGTTAAAAGCCATAGGGTATATGTCTTTATACTAATTTTAGAGATATCAATAAGGCATGCCCTAAAGATGATTTTCCTCTACCCAACATTGACATGATTGTCGACTCTACTTCTGGGTATGAGATGTTGTCCCTCATAGATAGATTCTTAAGATACAATCAAATCAATATAGCTCAAGAAGACCAACACAAAATTGTGTTCACCATAACTTGGAGAACATTTTGGTATCAAGTCATGCCATTTAGCTTGAAGAATGCTAGATCCACCTATTAGTGTGTTATGACTATCATATTCCATGATATGATGCATGATATTATTGAAGACTATGTTGATGACATCTTAGCTAAATCAAGAATATGTGCTAGACATCTTGATGTTCTATAGAGAATGTTTGAGAGACTTTGTGAGTATAAGATTGACCTAAATCCCAAGAAGTGTCACTTTGGCATCACTTCAAAAAAAATATTAGGGTTTATTATATCATAAAGAGGGATTGAAGTGGATCCTACTAAGGTCAAGGTCATTGTAGAAATGCCTCCACCTTCTAATCTTAAATGGCTTTGTAGCTTGCATGAAAAGATCTAATCTATTCGTAGTTTCATTTCACAACTGGAAAATAAGTAGTACCCATTCACACACCTCTTGAAGAAAGGGGTTATTTTTTAATGGGATAAGAAGTGTCAATTAGCATTTGTGAAGTTAATGACATACTTGGCTAACCCACTAGTTTTAAGACTACCAACACTTGGACAACCATTACTTCTTTATATTTCAGTAACCAAATATGCACTGGGGGCACTCTTGGCCCAACATGATAATCAAATAAGGTAACATGTCGTTTATAATTTGAGCCACACACTGGTGGATTATGAGCATAGTTATAAGCATATTGAGAAGGCATGTTTGGTAATGGTGTTTGCTTCCCAAAAGCTACGAGACTATATGCTGAATAACAAAACTATTGTTATTGCTAAAGTGGACCCCCTCAAATATTTATTATACAAATTAACTCTTATAGACATTATGGCCAAATGGGTCATATTGTTAAGCAATTTTGATGTTGAATACCATAACCAAAAGGCTATCAAGGGGTAGGTCATTATAGATCAACTTGCAGAAACCCCTATTATAGATACTCAACCACTTAGATTTGATTTTCCAAATGATTTTATTATGATGATAGAAGAAGTATTGCATGAACTTGAGCAATGGAAGCTATACTTTGATGGCTATTTCACTTCTCGTGGATCTAGGGCTGATATTTTATTGATTACACCCAAATGGGATCTAATTCCCAAGTCATTTCAAATTAATTTTCATTGTACCAACAATATGTCTGAGTATGAAGTAGTTATTACAGGACTTCATCTTGTAGTATAGTGGGACATCCAAAATTTAATGGTCTATGGGGATTCCCATTTGATTATCAATCAAACCACATGTCAGTATTAGAATAGTGATGACAAGCTTGTACCCTAAAAGCATATTATAGATAATCTTAAGACTCATTTCAAATATCTACGATTTGAATAGGTACCACAGGGCAATAACAAATTTGCTAATGTAATAGAAATAATTGGGTTCATGATATAGATTGATATCAATGCTAAAGAGTATCAATTTCTCATTGAAAATATTTTATAGCCTACTCATGTCTTATCAGATTTAGACAGGGTATACACCATTATTGGTCCCAATCCCCCACCTAAACTACCTTGGTTTAAAGACATAATTATTCTCACAACTAAGTCTTTCCACCTGACCTTTCCAATAATCATCAAAAACTTTTCCTTTATCGCATAGCCCATTATACCCTCCTTGGAAACATGCTTTATCATAATGGCTATGATGGAACATTATTCATTATTTATCTTCAAGAGAATCCAAGTTAGCACTTAAGAAGGTTCATGAAAGAATGTGTGGGGCCCACATCAATGGTGTAGTCTTAACTAAAAACTTCCTCATAATAGGTTACTATTGGCCTAAGATGGAAATAGATGCTTGTAATTAATTAGGAAGTGTGTTACTTGCCAACAACATAGTAATTTGATACATGCACCTTCCTTACCACTACAACTGATCACTATACCATGGCCATTTTTTGCATGGAGCCTCGATCTCATCAAGAAAATTAACCTAACATCTTTTGATGGACACAAACATATTCATAATGCTATCAAGTATTTTACTAAATTGATTGAGGCCATTCCTCTCACTTACATCACCAGGAAGTAGATTGATAAGTTCATAACTTACCATATCATCTGTCGATATGATATCCCAACCTGTCTTATATCTGATAATGATAATTCATTTTTATATCAAGATGTTAATGCTCTTTGTTAAAAATTTAAAAGCAAGCCCAATAAATCCACACCATATATCTTGCAAGGCAATGGTCAATTTGAGGCATCAAATAAAACCATTATTATAATATTGAAGAAGATTGTCAATGACACTAATTGTAATTGGCACTTGTAAATTTTTCCTTCCCTTTGGGCTTATCATACTAGTCATCAAACCCCCATAAGATCCACTCCATACTCCCTTTTTTATGGCACATAAGCTATTATCCTGATTCAGAACAAGTTACCTTCATTGTGAATATCCTTGGAGAATATTGAAGATGATGAATATGATAGAGTTTTTAGGTTACAAGAACTATAAATCCTTGATGGTAAGCATTTGGCTACCTTAGATAACTTGTGAGCCCATTAGAATAGATTACATAGAAGCTAAATTAGGTGTATTCTCCCTCAGGAGCTTGAAATTGGTGATTTGGTCTTAAAAGAGAATCAAAAGAACACTAATGCTGAATGCAAGAAGAAAGGTAAGTTCCAACCCAATTGGATAGGCCCATATATTATCACAACAAACTATAGATCGAGGGCATATCAACTGACTAATATAGGTGGTGAATAATTCTTAAAGCCCATAAACATTGTACATCTCAAGTAGTTATACATTTGAAAACCTTTTAAACCATTGTCTACAAGACCCCTTACTTGGGGCAACTTGTGCTAAAGTCATTTTATTCCACTATTATATCCTAGACCATTCTCATGAGAACCATATACTTTTACTAATCTAGGCTATCAAAACTTTAGACCATTGGCACTTTGGATTGTTTATACTCCACTCAACTCTTTTTATTCCACTCTGATCTATCCTCTTTTGGACTATATTCATTTTATCTCATTCTACCCTAGACCGTTCTACTCAGAACAATATTCTTTTCATCCCCTAGACCATTGTAACCTAGATAGTTTTATTCCTTCACCAACTATGATATTGATTATGAATCATAGACATTATGGACACACTCAGCTCCAGTTCTACAAAATAGTTTAGTCAAAATGGTATTTTGTAGATTCCTCTTATAAATAATTGAACACAGATACATCAACACATGGTTTTCACCTATTGCATGGTTTTGCAGATTTATCTAACATTACATACTATTATATTATTATTTTGTTGCTATTTGGTGGGCATTGTTGCCTTAACAAGATCATAGGGGTTGTTGCATCCAACTTTAGCTATTATTGGAACTTATACTTTTGGATATGCATCTCCTTGATTAGTTGGTTCCCTATGTCATTGTTTATATCCATGATCACCATTATATCCAATTTAGATATTGATTAAACTCTTACCTGTAGAAGTGCATCTCTTCAGTTAGGTAGTTCCCTAGGCCTTTTGTTAATATTTCATTTCAGTTGCTTATCCCAGAAACACAAAAACATTGGAAATCAATTGACAAAATAAAACAAAAACATTGTCTTGCACTTTTTCTTTATTTTGATCCCATGCTCTTGTCATTTTGAAAGCACTCATTTGAAAGCTCTCACCATTTTGTGAGCAATTTCCAAGTTTAAATGTTCTCACCATTTTACGATCACTCATTTGAATGCTCTCTCCATTTTGTAAGCCCATTTATGTATTTCTTCTACAACATTAATCATGTTTTCTTTTATCCCATCATCCTAAGAGAACTACATTTGGCCTGAAGTTCATGTTAGATCTCACATCTATGGAACTATGTAGGTAGCGTCCACTTGTCTCAAGCATTTGGAGTCAACTTGACCACCCCTTCCTTTTCTTCTTTTTTCCCCCATTTTATTTTGTGTTGTTTCCATACTACTTGGGGGCAACTTTGTCTCTTTTGTTCTTATTCTATTGGACTAGTCTCATTATTTATTAGATTAGGGGTCACCCTATCGCAAAGAGTAACCCTCTATTACACATGTACAAACAATATTTTTTTGTTTTCACCAACATTGTGACTAACTCTTATTTGTGTGTGTTTCTTTGATATTTATTATTGTTTTGTTGTGCTTTGTTGTCTTTCCATTTATTTTGTTAGTATTTTATTAACCATTCATTTGTATTTTGTTGTGTCTTTATTATGTTGTCATTATTTTTGAGTTGTTATTTTACCTATTATTTTGTTATTTATTCATTTTTATTCTTTTGTTGTTTACTCTTGGTGTTTTTTTATTTTAGTCTTTTGTGTTACTATTTTGTCTTGTATTGCATTGTTTTGCTCTTTTGATTTCAAATACATTCTATAAACACTTTTAGTTTAGTTTTCAGTTAGGCTTGATTAGTTTAGTGTTGTCTTTAACTTGTTCTTTTTTTTTCTAATTACATCTTGTTTATATACATAGATCATGATTATTCATATCCTTCTTTCATGTTATTTATTAAGTTGTTGTTGCTTTGCCTTTATACATTCTTATTCCTACTTAAGTCTTGATTGTTCATCTATGGGTTTGAGGTTTAGTTACATTTGTGTATTATTTTTTATCTTTATTTTTTTTTAAATGTAAATAGTTGTAACTTTGATTTTGGTAAATATTTTATCATTATTCTTAGTTATATATATTCACATTTAAACCAGTCAATCGTAATCAAAATACAATGTCATTACAAGTCACTCATACTTATGATGCATAATTTCATTTTTCTATAGTAAACACCAAGTACTCTAAGTCCAAAATTCAATGAAGATTCAAAGATCATTTTTGAATATACCATACCTAACACAAGACTCTATGCAAGACATATATTTTTTGACATACACTGTGAGTAATTGACCATTTCTATTATTTTTGGGACATGCATCTCATAAATTATATTATAGCATCTAGTGAAGGCATTATCCTGCATATCTACTACCCAACATGATTTCACAATTGAACACTGGTCCATCTTTATTCTATTCTTATTTCCTCAATCTATTTTCTCCCACTTCTAGGAGAACTACATTGGCTTGAGGTTCATCTGGACTATGTAGGCAATGCTTGGATACATGATGTATCTCGGGACAACTAAACCACCATATTTCTTCTAATTATCTCTCTCATCACTTTGTGCATCCTCATATGCTTGGTTTCGGCTTCTTCAGTCATTATATCAACACATATGTATTTACACATGCTCATATTTAATCTATGTATTAGGTTATATACTTGAGCTATGCTTACTAATTTTCCCTACTGGGAAAAAATATTTAGCCCAATCACCGATCCAATCAGCCCTACTAAGACAACATTAATTATCAATGATCAAAATCAACTCTATTGAGGCAAAATCAGTTTATCAACTGATCAAATCCGCTTTACTAAGGCATATTATTAATTCATTGGCCTCCTTTTTCTAGAGCAATGATATCATTTTTATTCTAATTACAAGATCTACAGATTTTGCCCCCATTCTATCAATTTCAAATTGTGAAACTTATCTCAGGATTGATCCTTCCCTAAGCCCATAACTTTCACCTTCTTTTGGGGTATGTCAAAGTGTGTCACTTATATTTTGGGATTACATTCTTCCCACTTCCCCCCGATATGGGGCCCATTATATTTTATTCTATTTTTGATCATTAAGAATCAATGCGTACAAGCATTAGCTCATATGGATTTAATCTCATCCGGTTAATTTAATTCTTTATCTCTTTTTTTAGAGTCCATCCCTCTCTTTCATCCTCACATACCCTTTCGAGGGGGCATCAAGGGGGTCATTTATTCAATCATTATCTTCTACCTTCTTCTTAACAACTCTTTTATTCTTTGAAAAGATGTTGCTTCGATCGAATATCTCATCATGCCTTCTCAAATAGGGGCAAAATTTAGATATCTAATTCTTATCACTATTGTGCTAAAATTATTAATCTAAGCAACATTCTATGAAAACATACAAATTGGGCCAAAATCACTAAAACATGTTAAATGGTTTGAACTTATCAAGTACAAGTATCGATTATGGCTAATGTATCCCTGAATGGGGCAATGCATTTTATATGATTATTAATTTTTCTCAAATCACTTCGACTCAAATTATGACCATGCAAAATGATGCTTTAGACCACTGAATTCTTTTAATTTAAAATCATACGTCACATGCATGTGTTATTTTGCATCCACAATTCTCTAACTAGGTATTGTTTTGTATGCAATTGATACCTGATTCTAAATATACTCCAATAAAATTATGACTCAGTAAATTAATATTTTGACTATTTTGATTAAGTGAATAACAAATTTCCAAAGAATTGTAGAACATTAATTAAATTCACTTCAACAAATTAAACTAAATGAAGAGATTAAGTGGAAAATCTATGAAAGTTGTTGAAAATCTATTAATTAGAAATTCATTCTTTAATTCTACATCACCCTATGACATCATCGATGGGGTGTGATCCATAAGCCATTAATGGAACAAATATTTGGCTTAAGCCCTCCCATGCCTTATTAATGCCCCATTTTTCCAAATATTAATGGGGATATTTATGGATTGAGCCTCCAAAATTAAATTGATTAATGGCCACACATCTTGATCTCAAGATGGATGGTCATGGTTGATTATGATCATTTCCAAAAAGCTATAAATATGAGGTCCTATACTACCATTTTTAAGCTTCATTCATGAAAACTTATTATGTAGAAATTACAATAGACAAGATTTAAGTATTTGCACACATTGATTAAATTCATGAGCCTAATCCATTGGTGCATTGAGAGATGATGGAGGATCTTGCTAATCATCATTGAAAAAGACTTGGAGCACCAAATCTAGGGAAAATTATGTTTCTTGGATGCTCTTGGAAGGAAAGACACTCTTGGGAAGGTTTAATGGTAGTATTCCTTTTTTCAATAGCTCTTAGAATTCATTTACAAAACCCCATGAGGGAGTAGGCTTAACACATTGTGTTTTTTATGATTATTTGGGTTTTTATCTACTAATGCATGGACTACCTTACTTTGGATTCATACTCTATAAATATAATTAAGCAAAAAAGAAGAAAATTATGAGGGGTTAAAATATGAGATTGTCTTCTTGAGGAATGAACTAGAGAAAACAACCACCAAGATGAACAAAGCCTCAAATTTGAAAAGAGTACCGAGATCTTAGATGATATCATAAATGGGTAGAGGTCACCATTTATAAAGACTGTTCTTAGATATAAATAAAATTAGATGGCCAACAAAGAATATCATAAAGAGCCACTAAAGAAGGTAAATGAAGAAAAGTCAAAAAGTGATACAGATGTTCTCAAAAGTCCTATCAACAAGAAGAAAGAGAATCAAGTCCCACATAAAATAAACACTCTTTCAAAAGATAACAAGGACAAATTTAGAAATTTCTTTCCTCCAAGGCAAGCACACATGACCAGGTTCCAACATTATTTCTTTAGTTATTGATTTTCATGTAATAATTTTGGGTGTAGAGCAATGGAGTGTAGGACACATGCAAGAAATAGGTATACATGGGATGATAACAAAAGCACTTATGAAGTTTCAAGTAGAAACTATAACTCATTTATCTTGTTATCAAATCATAAAGAGAATAACATTGTATGTTATAATTGTAATAACTATGGATACATAACACGGTTTTGTAGAAGTGTTGTTATAGAAACCCCTACACAAAACAAGAAAGTGAATGCTATTGTGGTAAAGAAAAAAGAACCTACAAAAATATGAAAACAAAAGTAAGAGGAAGGTAATCAAGAAAGTAGTAATCTATATTTGTGCAAACAAATTTTCATGCATAAAATGAAGGTCAACAATGGTATATTGATAGTGGATGCTCAAGTCACAAGATTAGAGACAAGAGCAAATTTCTCTTCTTGAAGGAAATGAGTGAAGGCACATTAAAATTCAGAGGTAAAGCAACAACAAGTATAGTTGGAAAAGGTACCCTTAGCCTTGATAATGGAAAAAAAAACAAAAAATGCATTATATGTTGAAGGCTTGAAGCATAGCCTTATAAGTGTTAGTAAAATGTGTGATCAAGGACATACTCTCATGTTTTATGTTCAAAGTTGTGAGGTCAGGAAAATAGACACATTAAAATTAGTTATAGATGTACACAAAACAACAAACAGCCTGTACATATTCAGTGAAGTTAAGGGAGACTACATGAGTCAAATTGATGAAAGTTGGCTATGGAATAGAAGGATGAGCCATATTAACTTTGATAATGTAGTGAAAATTAGCACTAGGCAAGTTGTAAAAGATATGCCAAAGATTAAAAAATTGTCAAACATTCTTTGCAAGCAGTGTTAGCATGGAAAATATACAAGAGTGAGTTTCAAGTCAAAGGAGTACTCAACCACCAAGCCATTAGAAATGATTCATATAGACCTCTATGGGCCTACAAAAATGCAAAGCATACAAGGTAAGAGATACTTTATGTTTCTCATTTATGATTATTCTAAAATGAGATGGGTTTCCTTTCTATAATAAAAATTTGAGGTGTTTGATAAGTTTAAAGCTTTGGTTGAAAATGAAACAAATTTAAAGATCAATTGCCTAAGATCTGATCAAGGAGGTGAGTTCATCTCAAATGATTTCAATGATTTTTATGAACAACAAGGAATAAAAATGCATTTATCAGTTGCAAAGACTCCACAACAAAATGGAGTTGTAAAAATAAAGAATCGAATTGTTCAAGAAATGGCTAGAATGATGTTAAATGAATCTAAGCTATCAGACAGGTTTTGGAGAGAAGCAGTGAACATGAAGTTTGACATTTTGAATGAAATACAAATCAGAGTAAATAATATAAAAATTGCTTATGAATTATGAAAGAGTAGACCAATATTAGTTAAATATTTCAAAGTGTTCTAGAGTAAATGCTTCATTAAGAGAGATGAAGAAGACTTGGAAAAGTTTGACTCAAGAGATGATGAAGGTATTTTTCTTTGGTATTCCTAAAAAATTAAAGCTTATAGATGTTCTAATAAAAGGTTACAAATAATCATAGAAAGTGCTAGTGTAAAAATATATGAAACAAGGACTCAAAAAGTAAATGCACAAACAAATGATCATTTAGAGGAACTAGACATCAAAGAAGAAGAAGAAGAAGAAGAAGAAGAAGAAGAAGAAGAAAAAGAAAAACAAGAATAAATGGAGTGAGAAGATATAAAGGCACCATCTCAATTTGTTCAAAACTATCATTCTAAAATTTAAATTATTGGTGATATTGATGCTGGGGTACAAACTATAAGAAGATTTGTAAGTACACATGAACAAGTAAACTTCTCCTTTTTATCCAAAATAGAGCCCAAATTTTTTGCAAAAGCTAGCAGTGACAAACATTGGATCAATGCTATGGAAGAAGAATTGAATCAAATTAAAAATAATGCTATGTATTATTCAACATGGACCCTAGTGTTACAAGATTCATCTTAGGCATGGAAATAAAATGAGATCATGTGAATAGGAATATATAGCTTGACCATGGTAATTACATTGAGATAGTTTTTGAAAGGTTCTATGTGTAGGATATCAAGCCAATGTGCACCCATTTCCAAGTTGGTTAGAAACTATCAACTGTGTAGTGCCCAAAGACTCAGGAGGAGTTGAAGGACATGTATTAGTTTTATATGCAAGTACAATAGGAATATTGATGCACATAATAGTATAAAAAAATACCTTATGTTTCATAATAATTGGTATTAATCAGGAGATACATGTATAATCTAGTGAAGGAGTATTGAAAAATAATAAAGATAATATTCAAGTAATTACTAGGAACATTTTATCATATGATTTGATTTTGGGGGACATCTAATGAAAGTAGGAATTTGATCTACAAGGGTTTATGGATTGTGATTCAGCATGAGTTCTTGATTGTCGTAGGTCTACTAGTGGTTATGTATTTAACTTGTTTGGTGGAGTGATGATTTGGATGAGTAAATGACATGCTAGTATTTTGATATCTACCACTAAAGATGAATATATAACTTTGAATCAAGTAAGAAAGGAAGTAATTTAGATTCAAATTTATGTTCTAATATTGGGTTCTCTGAGAAGACCATAAAGATAGAATGCAATAGTTAAAGTGTAATATGTCTATAAAATAACCCTCAGTTTCTTTCTCAGATAAATCACAATGATGTGAGACATCATTTTATTAGGGAAATGTTGGAAAAGAAAAAGATAACTCTAAAAAGTGAACACAAAGGAAAATGTTGTAGATTCATTGATGAAGACAATGAGAATTATCTTGGTTCTAAAATAAAATAAGCATGGCTTCCTAGAGATACTAAAGGATGAGTTATTGATCCCTTATGAAAATTATTCAACAAGTGGGATATTTTTTGGAATGTTTCAACTTTGCATGGATCTGCATATTATGCAAGCTAAACTTATGAAGGGAGATGCATAGGTAGATCATGAAAGTTCCTATGGTTACATAGTGTTGTGTTTAGATTTTATTTAATAGTTTCATAAGGTTTAAACATGTGAATTAGTGTTGTAAAATGGTGGATTCACATTAAAGTGAATACAAGGAGCTGTCTAACATGCTGAGTTGTGGAAGGATATCTGAAGGTGAACTTACACTTATATAACTAAAGTTGTTTGAATGAATAGGTGTTATTAACTACTTGATGATTTTCTCACATGAACCTATTAAGGAGCATTAGATGTTTATGATTTAGTATAATAGTGTTTTCATGCAATATTCTTTGACATTCAAGGCATTAAAAGTGAATTGAAATGTTGGCTATAAACATGAGTCTTCTCATGAATTTTATGGATATGATGTAGAAGATCAATTACATATTTATTTTTTATGTGTAACAAAGGTTGTTACATGTTGAATATACATGGTAAAGTGCATGCATGTATACAATACAATAAGGCATCATATGAAGGTTGAAAAACCTTGTAACCTATGTTTACATTGTAAGATGATTAAATTTGTGTGAATAGAAAGTAGGTTTATGTGCCTATTGTTTTTACCTAAAATATTTTTCCTAGGATAAATCTTTGTGTCTACAAGTAATGCTTTTAATTTTATCTTTGTCTTGTTAAGATTCATAATTACCAATTCATCATTTTTGCAACTGAGTGGTGTGTATAAGTTGTTCCCAACATTTTAATTCTTCAAATGATTACATTGTTTTAGAGTTAAAGAAATAAAACTTGGTTTGGTACCACTATCAGTAACTTGGTTTAGAGGCCAAGTCTCATGAGAGAAACCAAGTAAAAATCTCTAGTAAAAATTTTCCAATTTAAATAAGTTGTGAATATTTTTGATAGTATTTGGTGTTGTCCATTCCTTAGTAGATGACTTTAATATTTCTTAGGTCCATATGAATTCTTTATGAGTCTAATATGTATCCCATATATTTTATCTTTTGCATTGAAAATGCACATTTATCCAAGTTATCATGAAAATTATGTAACTGCAAAGTATGAAACACTTGTTTAATATGGCATAAATGTTCATACCAAGTTTTTTTTTCTAAGATTAAGATGTCATCAAGATGGATTACAACAAATAAAGTAATGAAGGGTCTACGGATGTCATTCATCATCTACGTGAATGTAGTAGGTGTATTAATTAGGTCGAAGGGTATAATTAACCACTCAAACAAACCTTCATTTACTTTTAAGGTTATTTTCTATATGTCTATAAATTAAACATGAATTCTATGATATCTAGACTTAAGGTTGATTTAGTGAAGAATTTAACATCATGGAGCTAGTCAAACAAACCCTCAATCTTTGAAAGAGGATAAAAATTATTGATCATGATCTCGTTAAGAGCTTTGTAATTAATGCACAATCTCAATGTGTCTTCCTCCTTTGGTGTAAGCACAATCAGGTTGCTACAAGACAATGAGTTAAGCATTGTGAGACCCCTTTTTGATATCACTTCATATCATATGTTTTGCTACATTTTATGTAATTGATGGGTTTGTATGAGATTATGTGGATGTACGGGGTGTTCGTAATTAATATTTTGTTATCATTATGGGCATTAATTAGCTAATTCAATATTTTTTATTTATATGCATAGTTACTTAACATGAATTCCTTGAGTAGATATATATTTTTATATGGTTGTTGATATTGAATAATATGATGATATGTTTCATGATTATACATTTGATTACATTGAACTAACTAAGATATGTGATTTAGTCTTATGACATTCTTGTGGTGATATAGTTATATATTTATACATGCTTCATAGTATTCTTGATATTGATTATTTTTTCATGGACATATTTGATGTTTACATTGAATGTGTAGGTTATAAGGGGCTAAAGGTGGGACTACGAGGGACTCAGGCATGCCTAGATGGATCATATGCACACCTAAAATCCCTCCCAGACTTATAAACCTTGCACCTTTCTTTTTAATAAATTATTAATTGTTATTATGTTGTGCTCTTTTATTTTTGATTTTTATTATTTTTAAATTGTAGTGTTTTGTTTAAATCTCATTTGTAAACTAATTACCCCAAACCTACATTAAACCTAAATGAGGTTAACTAACCAAGATATGGGGTTGACTTGACCTACAAATCCATCCCTTATGTTTAATTCTGAAAATGTCCCTTCAATCATAATTTACATTAAGTGTTTGACAAAAAAACCTTGTCTTACAATTAGTTTTTGGGCCCATTCCTATACCTATTGGATAGGTGGGTTTTTGAAGGAATTTTGACCACTTTTTCATCATAAAAAGACCCTCATTTATGTCCTACATTTTTTGTCCACAAACAAGCTTGTCTTTTGTATAAATGAGTTGTATTTTATATTTGTGTGCAAAAAACACCCATGTGGGTGTGTAAGGATATTCATGAGTTTTTAAGAAGTTATAGAGGGTGGTTGCATATTTTTAATGAGGATGATCACATTCCACCCTCATATTGGCCTTTTATTTTGGTTGTTTTCTCTATATATGAATCTTATTTTGGCCTTTTGGGGGTTAAGCAATTAGATTTGGGAGAGGGCTTATTATTGGGAAAGGCTTGTGGAAGAAGATTTGCAAATGAATATTTTGGATTGAGGTAGGATATTTTGTTTTTTCTAATTTTTATATTTAAATTTTTTCCTCTTCTCTTTTTCTCTTAAATGAACCTTATTGAATTTAAGTGGGAATAAATTTTTCTTTCTTAATGTATTTGTGACTCTTTGCTTGAAGAAGATTTTAAAGTTTCTTTTGTGGCCTTTCATTTTGTTGTCATGATTTTATTCCCTCTTCTTTTTCTCTTTTTTGTTGTTCAATTTTGTTGGGTTATGGGATTATGAGAACCCCTATGCCATGTGATCTAGGAATTTGACTCAAGAGAGGATGGTTAGTATTATGTTATTTTTAAAATGAAAACAAAATAAAATAAACACACTAATAACATAACACCTCTAGGCCTAGACACTAGGGAGAGTTTAGTTAACAAAAACAAATGACAAATATAACTAAAATGTAAGGAATAAAACACAAGAATTGCTTCACCTTCCTTGGATGCTCCAAATGCCTTTGTAGTAGTGGCTTGCTCAGTTTTGTGCTCATGAAGTCTTTGGCAATGGAAGCTTGGCTACCTCCATCTCTCTTTGGCACCTTTGGCTTGTGGCTTGGCTTGGCTTGGAATCAATTTGGCATGGTAAAACTATTTGCATGAAGATTTTGGAACCACTATTGAATTATAAATTTGCACAAATTAAGCTTAGAAATGATGTTCATGGCCTCTCTATTTATAGATTTTTGAGAATGTCTAGAATCAACCTAAACTGTCCATCTCAAGATTGAGATGTGTGGTTGAGAATTAATTCAATTTTTGGAATTAAGTTTGTAATTATCCTCATCATGACATTGGAAGAAGGGGAAATTAAGAGGCATGGAGGGCATCATAGAAGGCATTGATGAGGCATGGAGGGCACGAATCCTGATATTTGTAACATTTATGGCCTAGGGATGTCTTCCCAAGAAATGAGGTCACTTGATGAGGTATATATTCAATATTCATTTCTAAAAACAAGTTTTCAACAAGTTTTAATGGAATTTTTTATTAAGCCTTGAATTGAGTTAATTAGCTCTTAAGCATGATTAAACACTTTGTGCACAAATTACTCAAATTGATCAGAATGCCTTGTTATTGGTCCAAAATTTGATTGGATTGGAATTGGAAGGGAATGTCAGATGTGTTGGAACTGTATTCCCATTTAGGATGTTACCAAAAATAAATAACAAAGTCACATGTCTTGTGCAAAATATTTGATAGGAAAGAGCAATCCAGAGGACCCAAGTGCAAATTTGGTATTTTGACTCGAGATGATCTGATCAAATTTATCTGGCCCATAAATTACATTGCCCCATTTAGGGATACCCTATCCAAAATTGACACTTGAATATGTCAGTTTCACATCATTTAGCACGTTTTAGTATTTTTAGGCCAAATTGTGCATTTTGGGTGTAAATTAGCCAAAACCCTAATTGGAGGTTATCGATGGCCAGATTTAGGTGTCTATAATTTGCCCCTATTTGGGAAGGCATTGCAAGCTATAAGCACAGTAACCTCTTCTTAGAGAATGAAAAGGTCCTGTATGCCTATAAATTCAATGATGATAAAATAACTGTATGATGTCCCTTCGAGGAAATAGTTGGCACAACTAGGTCGGCAAACGATCCCTTGAAAAGAAAGAAGCAAAATGAGGGGACCAAAAAAAGGAAGGATGATGGGGTGAAAACACAATGATACTAAAAAAGTAGTAAAAATAATTGAGAATGCAAGTGGGATGGTGTGTAATAATTTTTCCAAAGGTGGTTATAAATATTGTACCCCGATAGTAGCAATGTGGTATGATAACACAATGATTTGCCCAAAGGTGGTTATAATCATTAAGAAGATGAAGTTACCCCAGTTAGGAAAAATAAAGAAGATAATAACATGCCCCTATATAGGTAGAACAAGTAAAGTGGTGACAACATAATGATTTTCCCAAAGGTGGTTATAATCATTGAGAAATGTAGATGGGATGGTGTGCAATGATTTTCCCATAGGTGGTTATAATCATTGGACCCTGATTATGGCAAACATGATAAACTTGGCCAAGAATGATGATAACTTAACACAGAGGGTAATAATGAATTAGAACAACCTACTAATAGGGAGATGCTCATTTGAACTAATAAATGTTAAAATTCTTTCATGTTTAATTACTCTATTTGGGATATGATTAGGAGTGAATCAAGATGTCAGTGCTGAAGAGATGCTGCCATTGTTGAATAATTTTTTTGATTCTAAGGTTTATTGTAACACATGTCAGTAGGCATCATGGCATAACATCATGAGGACTTGGCCAAAATATGCATGAAGACTAACTCTCGTAATCCAATATTCAATAGAAAACAATGCACCAATGATAGAAACCATGATGACAATGTAAACATATGAATATGGATGGATTCAAGTGTAAGTGTGGACAAAGAATAACCCAATGAACACACATAAATTGAATCAAGGCAACAGTTCTAAAATCAAACAAATAAGTAGACAAACAAATAAAAAAGCTAAAATAAATAAACAAATAACACAATAGGAACCTTATGAACATTGCTCCTAAAAAATAAGCAATAACTTAACAAATGAACAAAATGGGGTAATAAAAGAAAAGGAAGGGGTTGGTTGAGCTATCTCCATAAGCACTAGGCAAGTGGATGTTGCTTACATAGTTTCATGGATATGATGTCCAATAAAAAACTTTAGGCCAAATGTAGTTCTCCCAGAGAATGGGAAGAATGAGATAACTGATGAAAAAAATAGAATAGATGTAATAAAATAATAGGAATGGTCTTAAAAAATGGAAAGGGTATGAGAGAAAAGGCCAAAAAGGATGGGGAAACTAAATGACAAGTGATTTGCTTGTAACTTAGTAAGGGTTCCTAGAATCCTTAAGGCAAAGAAGTGGTCAATGTTTTTGTTCTTTTCTTATAATTTTTTGAAATGTTTTTGGAATTGTTTAAAGTATCTTAACTCAATTAAGAATGATGAGACACTAAATGTTTCAAGCTCAAAAAATGGTGAGAGTGTTTAAACTTAGGTTGCTCGTAAAACAATGAGAGCATGGCTTAGGGTTCTCACAAAATGGTGAAAGCATGGCTTAGGGTACTCACAAATGGTGAGAGTGTGGCTTAGGGTGACTAAAATGACCTCAATAAGTATTGAGAAATACCTACATAGTCCTAGAGTAGGACCTTAAGTCACTGTAGTTATACCATTTTAGTGGAGGAATTTGACTAGTGTGGCAGTTAATTCAAACAAAAATAGGCATAGTTGGTAAAAAGGCACAACATGGCATAAGAAGTGGTAAGTTGGCAAGTTGGTAAATAGGCTTAATGTTTCTCGTAGTTTGTCCATAGGTGGCTATAACCATGACACAATGACATAGAGCAATGATAATAATTTACCCAAAGGTGGTTATAATTAGTAGCAAGTTGGTGGTAAGAAAGGACTAACAAATTAAGGATGCAACTACCAAAACTTCTATCATACTATCCCAAAATATGATCTCTATTTAAAGTACTTAAACTAACTGATGAATTGATCAAATACCTTGATGCTAAAACTACGTAATAAATGACAAAAACCAAGGTCAAATAAGCTAGTTTTTTAGAACACACTAGGTCGATAGTTTGAAAGTGAAAAGTGGTCATGGCAAAGAGAATGGATAAGGATGGTATTGACATAGTGATAAAATGGCATAACTCAAATGGTCCTTATAGACAATACACCTTAGCACTCAAGCATAGTACCGCTTGAGATGAATAATATTCATTGGCTCTAGAAGTTCATCACCATCTAGTGTGGCTAGCCTGTATGCTCTTGATCCATAATCTGTAGTGATGATGAATGGACCTATCAGTTTGGTTTGAATTTCCTTTTATGCTTCTTATCAACCATGGTATTTTTTTGGTTTTCTTTAAGAAAAAGATCACCAAGTTCAAATGCTATATACTTAATACATTGATTATAATGGCCTTTGAGTTGGTTCTGATATGCTTTAAGATTGTTGAGTGCAACCATGTGTTTCTCATCAAGTAGGTCTAGCTCTTGCATACGAGCTACTCGATATTCATGTTCATCTTGGACATGCTTGAAAGAGATGCATAGCAAAGGTAATTCAACCTCAATGGGAAGGATGACTTTAGTACCATAAATAAGTGAGTATAGAGTGGCTCTTGTGGGGGTATAATGATTGGTATGGTATGCCCAAAGGGCAGGTAATATCTGGAGGTGCCAATCATGACCGACATCATTGACAATCTTTTTGAGAATATTGACAAGGGTTTTATTAGATGCCTTAGCCTAGCCATTACCTTGAGGGTAATATGCTATAGAAAAATGTTGGGTGAGGTTGTATTGAGTACATAACTAGTCTACATCTTTATTCTTGAATGATCCTCCATTATTAGATATAATGTTAGAGGGGATACCATAATAGCAAATGAGGTGGTTGAAAATGAATTTGGAAATTTGCTTTCTAGTCATGTAAGTGAGGGGTATAGATTCAATCCACTTAGTGAAATACTTGGTGGCAGTAAGGATATGTTTATGGCCATTAGATGAAGTGGGGTTGATCTTCCTAATGAGGTCAAGTCCCTATGTAGAAAATGGCCATGGTGTTAACATTGATTTTAGAGTTTTTGCTAGGGCATGAATCAAATTAGCATACCATTGACATTTGTCACACTTTTTTACATATACAATGGCATCTACATTCATTGTGGGCCAATAATAACTAGTATGTAAGAGATTTTTGGATAGGACTACCCCACTAGAATGGGGTCGACATACTCCTTCATGAACTTATATTAATGCTAGCATATTCTCTACTGAAGTTAAACAATGAAGCATAGTTCCTTCAAAACTATGATGGTAAAGGGTGGATCCAAGTAGAGTATAATGAGTGAAATGATGAATGAAGGCTTTGGTTTGTTTTTGAGATAGGTTAGGTGGTAAAACTTGGTCATGAAGGTAATTGTAAAGGTCTGAGTACCAAATAGAATTAGAACCAACAATATCACAAATCATGGCAATGGTTGAAAGTTCATGAGCTGGTGTTGACAAATTCTCTATGAGGAACTAATAATCTCTAGCTTTATTTGTTTGTCAAATCAGAGAGCTAATAGTATCCATGGCATCTACAATTTTATTACTAGCCCTTGGTATGTGCTCAAACTGAATATTGACAATTTATTGTTTAAGAGTGTCAACCATGGCTTTATATGGAACCAACTTATCATCTTTGGTTTGAAAATGATTTGTAACCTAATTGATGATTAATTGAGAATCACCATAAACTTAGAGATGAGATATATTCTAATGCACTTCTTGTCAAAGTCCTGCAACAAGTGCTTCATACTTGACCATGTTATTTGTACAAGGAAAGATGATTCTGAATGATTTAGGGATTAAATCCCCCTATGGTGTAATAATAATAGGATTTCCACCGATCCATGTGTAGTGAATGAATCATCAAAATACAGTTTCTAGGGCTGCTCCTCAAGGGGTGTGTCAATGACGGCCATAATAGATTCATCAGGAAATTGAAATGTGAGTGGCTTTATGTCTGTGATAGGTACTTCAACAAGTTGATATGCAAGAACTTATCCTTTGATTGCCTTATAATTGACATATTCTATGTCAAGCTCATTGAGAATCATGATCTATTTAGCCATTCTACCTTGCAAAGATGGTTTAGATATCAAATACTTGAGCGGATCTACTTTTGAAATGACTATGGTTTTATTATTCAACATGTAATGTCATAGTTTTTGAGCTATAAAGACCATGGCCAGACAAGCTTTTTCTATAGGTGTATAGTTATGCTCATATGTAACCAAGGTATGACTTAGATAGTATATAGTGTACTCCTTTCCTTTATCATCATGTTGAGCCAAGATTGCCCCCAGAGCATGGTCAATAGCTGATAGATAAAAAAAAAATGTCTTTCTTGGCATAGGAGGTAATAAAATAGGTGGATTGACAAGATAGTCTTTAACTTGTTGAAAAGCTATTTGGAAGTGATCATCCTAGTGAAATGCAACTCCCTTATTTAAAAGGTGTGTAAATGGATGACACTTATTTGCTAACTAAGAGATCAAGCGTCAGATGGACTGTATCTTACCCTGTAAACTATGGAGTTGCTTCAAATTGGTTGGTAGTGGTATCTCAATTATAGCATGGACTTTAGCTAGATTGACTTGAATACCTATATGAGACACAATGAAGCCGATTAGTTTGCCTAAAGTTACATTAAACACACATTTATTTAGATTTATTCTGACTTTGTACTCTCATAGTCTTTCAAATAACTTATGCAATATTGCTAAATGGTTGGCTTTGGTTTTGGATTTTCCTAATATGTCATTGACATAGTCTTTAACAATATCATACATCATATCATGGAATATGATAGTCATGTCCCTTTGATATGTAGCTCCAAATTTTTAAAGACCAAATAGCATCACCTGATAACAAAATGTTCTCCATGGAGTGGTGACCACTATTTTACATTAATCGTCTAGTGTGATTATGATCTGGTTATATCCTAAAAAGGCATCCATGAGTGAAAGCATTTCATATCTAGCCATGGAGTCAATGATCATGTTGATATTAGGCAAGGGAAAAGCATCCTTAGGACAAATTTTGATTCCTTCAAGCTTTTTCTCTAACTGGTACAACATTAGAGATCCATTTTGACTAGTCAATGGATCAGATACATCCTGCTTCTAAGAGTTTTTCCAACTCTTTTTTTACCAATACAACAATGTGAGGATGCATCTTACGTAACTTTTATTTTACCAGTTTGGTGTTAGAATTAACCACAAGGTGGGGTCTAAACTTGGCATATTAGAATAGGCCCATGCAAAGATATCTATAAATTCTCTTAATAGAGCTATAAAGATGTCACGCTCCTATTCAGTTAGGGATGCACCTAATTTTATCCATTTTAGGTCTGATGGAGTCCCAATATTTACCTCTATTGTATCTTTGACTAGAAGGGTCAAAACATCTTCTAGGATAGTAGGAAATGACTTAAACTATTGGATTATGTCAGGGTCCTCTATTAGGACTTGCTCTTCAAATTCTCTTAGGCATGATGAATCTGAGTCCCCTAATGAAAGATCTAGCCATGTAACAAAAATAGTCAAAAATTCTTGCAGAATTTGATCAAATACTTATTGTTGCTAAAAATTGAACTTAGATCCATAGGAAAGTTCATTGTTGGTGGTCTCTTGATATAAATTTGAAGAGGAATGAACACCCCCATTTAATGGCACTTGAAAATAGGTTTTCACCACTAGACTAGCCTTTATATTTAATTTTTCCCTAGTCAAAAAACACCTCAAAGAGGTTTTCACTTTGGGACCTTAATGTTTTGTTTTTGGCTAGGGGTGTTCATTCACTCTCCAAAATAGGTTGTAGGATCTAATGTAATTAAGAATCTTGATTTGTGATCTCCCAACAAAATTTTGTCTCTAAGGTCTAATAAATCATAGAATGCCTCATCATTCTAGAACTCATTAATCGATAGATTGGATTCTTGTTGGTCCCAATCTATCAGTTGGGGATAATATAAAGGAAATGGATTGTGATGAATGGATAGGGTAAGGGTACAAATGGTATTATTATCAAATATTTTAGTTTTAGCTAGGTCATCAAAGGTAAGGCTATGATTGGACTCTATTTCACTATCGACATCATCATCACTAGTCACTAGTGACGGAGTTAGAATAAGATATGTGGGGTCACCCCTAGGTGGTTTAAATCCAAGTCCATAAGGTATTTCATACTTAGTCATCGAAATTGGCTTGATGGTTCCTTGCTAATTTAGTCTGAGGCATCTTTTCTTTCATACTTGTGATGCTCCATGATCCTATTGGGATTATGATACTTTGTACTTTTATAAAAATCAGCCTAGTTGTCATTATATAACCATGATTCATTTCCTTCAAGAGGGTCAAGTTTTAGGCCAGATGTTGGTACAAATGTGATAGGTCCAATATTTTTGTTCTTTTGTTGCCAATGCATATGCAAGATGACCTTAGGTCACCCAAAGGTTTTCAGATTCTGAGGAAGATTGGCAATATGAAATGTATCATGGGCCACATACTCTCCTGCTCCATTATTTGAAATGGTGAAATGATTAGAAGTTTTAGGAGGTGGCATGTGGGAAAGGGAATCCAAGGTATTAGGATCTATGTAATTATCTGGTGAAGGATCAATAAGTATAACATTTCCTTTATCTTGTTTTAAACTTGGATTCATACCGTACTGATAATTATAGCTTTGAAATTTAGCCTCAAGATGCTTGTAGTGTTCATATGGGTGTAAATATTTTGGAGTATTCACTTCCATCCCTGAGTGGGAAAACTTGATACATTGGTGCAGTGTTGATAGGACTACATGAATCTCATGTAACCAAGACCTACTTAGAGGCATGTTATATGATAACTCAAGATCCAACACATGGCAAAGTGTATCATGGGTTAAAGGCCCAATGATAATTGGCAGACTAATAGTGCCCTATGACTCTCTTTCTTGATTATCATAGGCTTTGAGAGTTATTACTTTTGGTTAGATATCTACCATTGTGTACCCAATAAGCTTGATGAGCTTTAGAGACACTATGTTAAGGCTTGATCCATTGTCTATAAGGACATGTTTCACTTTATGCCATCTTATACAAACCTCTATGTACAATGAGTTATTATGGAGTAGGCCAAGGGAAGACATATCACCCTAGTTTAATGTGACTTATTAGGCTGGATCTAGATGTCCAACCAAAATTTGAGATTTATCAGGGGATGTGTCACTAGCAATAGTGGATTGGGTCAAAAACTCATTCAAGATGTTATTATGGATTATTTATGTCTATAGAAAATCTAATATAGAAATTTGTGCTAGTGTCTTCTACAATTATTCCATAATATCAAACTTCTTGTTTTGCTCAGTAGTGAATGGTTTTAGTCGACACTGAACAATTGGTTAGATGACAGGCAAAGTGGTGGATGGTTGTGGGCCTAGGATAGTAATCTTTGACCTCTAAGTTATGATTTCATAATTAAGATTAAATATTGGACCATTGTTACTAACTAATGTTGAGAATGGTGTGGGACCATATATGACAAGTCTCAGTTGCTGGTACACTTGCATGTGGTCACATGACAAGGATAAGTTATCGATATAAGGTCCAAAAGGGGAAGTCCTAGTTTGCTAGTTTGCCTATATACACTCCTAGGTCAAAGAAAGATTATGCATGTGATTTGGCTAAATGTTATTATTTAGCAATAGTCTAGGTTGATTAGTAATTTGTCTAGGTTTAATGGAGATGGTATTAACGCTACCCCCTACAATATGGCCTATAACCCTATTGTAGTCGTGGGAAACTATATGGTAGGTTTGTTGGTTGTTATCATTCTGACCTTGGTTTTGTCTATTATTTTGTTATTGTGGGTTATACTACTTTTTTTTTGGGTTCTATTAGTTTAACCTTTGATTTTGATAATATTAATTTTGTTGCTACACTGGCTGTTGTTGTTGTTGATTGTTCTATTGTTGTTAATCATTATGTCAAGGAAAGGGGTTTTGATAGATCTCAAGAGTTTGATTAGAAGTATAAGCACCATTATCCAATTTTATCTCACAATTATCTAACATATTCTCAATTAAATGCTTGATTTGGTCACATCTTCATAGATTATGCCCATTGACCTGATGATAGTCACAAAATTCATTTTCACGATACCAATTAGGATAAGGAATACCTTGCAGATAATGCTTTGGTATAGGCCAACTAATCAAATTAGCAGTAACAAGATTATGAAATATAGATTCAATAGGTTCTCCTAGGTCACTAAAGACATGATGTGTAGGCATAGTTCTTTTAGGAGGAGGGGTTTGCAATGGTAAAGGCTACTGTATTTATTATGCAGGTTTTGGTTGCTATGCTTATGGTATTGGTTGGAGAGGTTGCTAGGTAGGAATAAGTTAAAAAGGTGGTGTGGATGATGTTTTCACCATTTGAACATGATGAGATTTGGTTACTCCATTTCCCACAACATTCTTATTATGGTTAAATTGCTTTGATCTTTCATGGTTATTAGCTTACACTGATCGTGATGCTTACATGTGATTAGGGTGTTGCTCATTTAACTGATTGGTACCTTGATTTTGATTCTTTGAATTAATCTTGATGACTCCTTTATTGATGAGTGCTCGCTCAATCAACAAGCCTTTGTCAATGATTTCCTTAAATGTATGATCACATTGTAGTTTCAAATGATAAGCTATCTCACTGTGCAAATTTTTGGTAAACACAATGACTAATTGTTTATTTGGTAAACTATGGGTGAAACGGCTTGCAAGGGCTCTCCATCACTGTAAATAACTTGTAAAACTCTCACCATTTTTTGCTTTGCTTGAATTAAGTCCTCTAATGAAATCTCATGCTCGATATTATAGGAAAATTGCTACATAAACTTATCAAAAAGATCATCAAAATCCATTACTAAATTTTTGGGCAACTTCAAAAATTGCTCCAAGGCTTATCCAACCAAATTCCTTAGAAATAACAATAAAAGGTATATGTTTTTATATGCCACTGGTTGACATGCGATAAAGAATTCAATCAAATTAACCTTAAGGTCACCTTTCCCTTTATATTTATTGAATTTTTATGGTTCATATCCTAGAGGAAATGGTATCTACAAATAATCCATGTTGAATGGATAAGAACATACGTCATTTAATTTGAAATTTTTAGTTTGTTTACCGGCTTGAATGGTAGGAATTACATCCTTCATCTGTTACAATTCTTGGGATATGAAACTAGATGGAATATTGGTTTGAGGGAGAATTTGGGTTTGGATAAATGGTTGGGAGGTCATAAGAGGAACACTTTGACCAAGGTATGATGGAGATACCTATTGGGGTACATTGGCTAGGTTGGGGAATGGACTAGGAATGTGCACACATGGATTACGATGTACAATAAATTATATATTTGGTTTTGGGATGTTCTAGTTTAGATTGGTGATAAAGATTTGACTTGGAGGATTTTATGGTTGGGATGGAGGGATATAACTATACTGTGCCTATTGTGGTTGAAAAGGGAAATGCTATCGACTAATCAAACCTTGCTATTGAGTGGGAAATTGTGGACAAAGACCCTGTCTCTAGATTTGTGGCTCATTTTGAACCAATGGTTATCTAGTAGGTACCTGAGAAACATGGGGACCTCTTTCTTACATGAATCCCTATGAGGAAGTGAAAGTAGGTTGCATATTTAGCATCTGTCATTGACCAATATTTGCAGATTATTGGCTAGTATTGCTTGGTTTTGGATTGACATATTAGTCTATGATGGAAGAGGTATGTTCATTGTTGACTAGCAAGGTGAAACATTAGTTTCCTCTGATTGAGGTGGCAATGTATCTATCTTCTATTGCATTGATACACAAGACTATGTCTATTGTTGTGGAATAATACTTTTTACCTATTGAGGAGGAGTAGGGTTCATTACATTCTATCAATGAGGCATGGCATTAGCTATTATTTGATTATCTAATCCCATAGGTTGTACATTTGAGGAAGTAGTCTATTGAGATTGGGGCATAGAAATTCCTATTCCTTGGTATGATGACATATTCATATGATTAAATATAGGTACATGTTGTTAGCTAGCTATTTATGTGTTAGTACCATTTTCATCGAGACTGGACATTGTGTACACATTATCTACTACATTTGGCTCATGATTCAGTGTAGAGGCCAAATAAAATTATTCAATAGTGGGAATATGCATCAAGTTATCTATTGAAACAATTTATAGAAATGGGTTAAAATTTAGATTCTCTTGTCTAGTTAACTCTATCAACACTCCTGTTGAAGGAACTAGGTCAATAAGATGCTTACTCACCATATTCATCTGATTGAAATCACATGCTAAATTTAGGTAGGTTTGATATGTTGTTTGCATTTGGTTAAAGTTCTCTTCCATGATGTTTTTAAATCAATTGGATATATTAGGGTCTTGATACATTATTTGGACTAGAGCCATAGGATTCTTAGAAGAAACATGTTGATCATAAATGATATTATGGGGCACTCTTACTAGACTTGGTAAATTTTCATGGGGGAAGTCTGCTGGAAACTTGGCCCTTACCTCTATGGCTCTAACCAAAATATCATCTTTGTTGTCTAACAAATTTTTATCAAACAAAAATGGATCATATGTGGAAGACGTATTAGTAGAATACAACTATTGAAGAATGAGCTCATCTACCATGGGTATTGTAGCTAGGTATTGCATGGTTTTCTCTTGGTCCTGTTCTGTGTAAGGTGGTGTGTTAATGAAATAATTAGCTAGTGGATCTTGGATTTATGTCCCTAATTGAGTATTATAAGAGGGATAAAAATCCATCTCATAAGTAACACTATTTGCATAGGGGTCTTGCACCATTTCTTCCTATGTAACTACATTACTAATCCTTGGATTATACATGAGTCCACTATGAGTGTAGAAATACATGTTGGGATCCATAATCGATGCTTTTGTGATAAAAGGTCAAAGATTTCTACAAACTCTAAAAAATACAATGTCCAAAATAGATGATGTTCCAACTTGGTCTATATTTATCACAAGGATCTATTGGTTGAATATTTTGTTGATCAACGTACTGATAAACAAAATAGGTTTGATCAGCCAAAGTAGGAAGATTAGTCATCCAAATGTGTAGTTTTACCACATCAGAAGGGGACTGGTCTCTCCTCTCATCAAGGGGAGGTTCCCTGTAGGTATGATATATATATATATATATATATATATATATATATATATATATATATATAAATAGAAAATAATACTCAAGGGTAGGACAAACCATCCATCTCTCTTTCTTCAGAGATGATGCATACAAATTAAAGGAAAAAATCAATGGAAATAACAGATAACACTCCTCTTCTTTCAAAAGTACTATTCAACAAACCACAAGAATACTCCTGGTAGTAAATGCAAAATGTAGTAAAGGATGTAGTAACCAACAAATCGAGATGCAACACAAAGTCTCCACCTAAATTGCTCAAGAGTAAGATACGAAGGACAATGAGGGCACAAAGACATCCCAAGGTCCTTTACACATAAAAATGAAAAGAAAACACACTAAAGGAAATTATGGGGGCATAAAGTCTCTCCACACTTGACTCTTCAGGACACCTTCCTAACTGTTGTCACTAATTTTGCTTATTTAATTAAAGGAACAGAAGATATATTAAAGAAAAAGACATAAGAACAGATTCTTCAACAACAAAGATATTACAACACAAAGTCTAAAAAACCACTTGCTTTCTTATTCCAGTAACAAAATCCTACCCTTGAGTATTATTTTCTATATATATATATATATAAAATACCTACAGGGAACCTCCCCTTGATGAGAGGAGAGATAAGTCCCCTTCTGATGTGGTAAAACCACAAAGTCCTACCCTTGAGTATTATTTTCTATTTATATATCTATAACATACCTACAGGGAACCTCCCCTTGATGAGAGGAGAGATAAGTCCCCTTTTGATGTGGTAAAACTACACATTTAGATGACTAATCTTCCTACTTTCGCTGATCAAACCTATTTTGTTTATCAGTACACTGATCGACAAAATATTCAACTAACAATTTTTGGCAACTCCACTAGGGAATATAACCCATTATCATTATAACCCTTATCCATTATAGACTCTGGCAACTTCGTTTCATGTCTTACCCATTATTCTTTATAGCCTTACCATTTTCATCCATCTCCATTATATTATCTGGTCTGTAAAACCAGAGCTGTTGGGAAAGAAAGCATAGTTTGAAGCCTCAAGCTTTAAGTTGAAGCAAGTTCAGTTTCTTTTCCATTTTTGTCCTATAATCTAGAAACTCCACTCAGATGTGTTATCCCTACTGGTCATAATCTGATCATGGCAGTTTGAGGCCCCTGGGGTAACTCATTTGGCCCACTTAATCTAACTCCACCCCTGCATGAACTCCTATGTAGTTCAAGAAATATTTTTCCCAAATTCTTTAGTGATGGAAGAGTCCACCCTGATGAACACATTGCAGCCTTCACCATAGCCTGTGGTGTGATAGGGGTGGAATTTGAAGACGTGGCAGTCAAGATTTTTGTGGAGACACTACAAGGTGCTGTTGCCGATTGGTTTTACCATTTGCAAGCTGGATCAGTGACTGACTGGAATAAAATTAAAGCCAAGTTTGAAGCAAGGTTCAAGTCCACAGAAGATGCACATGCCTTGTTGGCCCAGCTTACTTAGATGAAAAAAGAGCTTCATGAGCCTATGAGGGATTTCATAGCCAAATTTGACAAACTGAGAAACAAAATCCCTATAATAGCTTGACCTACAGCTGAGAATCTCAAATTATTTTTCATTAATTCTCAGTTACCTAAAGTTAGTTTTCTTGAGACGTGTTGGTCAAATAGATCTTGCTGTACCTCAAATTTTGGCCACTGAGCTAGAAGATGACCTTATCTTGGTAGGAAAGATAAGGAGAGATCCTAATAGAGCTAAACCCTCTTCATCTTCTAAATACTCACCCACAATCACCACTGACCCAATGGTACAAAAGTTGGCAAATGAATTGCTAGCCTTGAAAAGGCAAATGGCACGAGGTATGCCTTCTGCTCCTCTGTATAGAAATGCACCAAGGAGGACATTCCCTAATCAGCTATATCAAGGCAATGCTACCAAAATTCAAGGGAAACTAAATCATCTTCCTCCCCCACAAAGGAATCTTGCGCTTGAAACACCTCCAACAAATGCAGTAGTTGGATATCTGGAAACAAAGCATGTTTCCTATTTCCAACTTGAGTTAGAGCAAGAAAATGGTGCTGATCTCTTTAGGGAAGATCTAGAAGAATTAGCTGGTGACTCCCACATTGGTTTCCTAAATTACTAGGATGAACCCAGAAGTGAAGGTGAAGTAATCAAAGGATCATACACAGTATTCACCCAGTCCTAGAATTAGTCAGCCCAATAAGTCACCAAAGAGAAAACAGAGGAGTGATCCCAACCAGTAAATTCAATTGCTGAGCAGAGAACCCCTCTTCCTTTTCAATCAAAGGACCCAGTGATTACCAAAGAAGTAAGTACATTGAACATCTCTATACCTTCTAGTTTAGCATCACAAACTGGTCCTCCCCCTCTCAAAAATAAAAAAGATGAACTCCCATCCTCTCTTCCAAATCCATTCCAGTCATTTGACATGATCAATCATGTCAAGGAATCCAAAATGCAAATGACTAAGTTTGAATCCCTACAAGTCAATCTTGAGCAATTGGACATTGATGGAGAACCAGATGCGGACCTGTCTGAGACAAAATACGTGGTCACCCAAACATCAACCCCTGCAGCACAAATTCTGTCTGAGTCTTCAAGTAGGGGTAATTATTTCTTTACCACAAAGGATGTTCATGTTTCTGATGAAAGTCCTACAACTGACAATCCAAGAATTTATCCAAACAAGACTTCATGAGAATTGGTGGGATGCAGTATAAATAAGGAAGGATCTTCCATCTCTAATGAAGAGAAATTTGATAGGAGATCAGCTTCTGATGATGACAACAATTCTTCCACCAATGATGAAGTTGGGACTATGTTGATATCTCCTCAAGGAGATATTCTTCCTTCATGCAATTTGTAAGTCAACATTTCTTCCATAGTTGGATACAGATCTCTGTTGCTCAGATTGAACACTGCTTAGGGTGAAGAGGTCAAACTCCTTCACATCAAAGGAGATGTTGAACTAATGGTTTGTTAGGGGTCTGATGCTCACAATCAAAGCATGTGCTTATGATGGTGAACCATGCTATTGCAAATCAAAATCAGGCAAAGGAATCCTTCACCAAGAGAGCAAGGAGTTATGGTTTCTGATTTGAAGACCACATCCTACCTTGGAATAAGACACAAAAAATTGGTTTCCTGGTGGAGAGCTCCATTCACCCATCACCATTTTTGGGGGCAAAATGTCTTCGTGTTAGTTTATCAAAATAGAGCACTATTTTCAATATCTTTCAAGAAGTAGCATCTGAAACACTTCAACTCTTGTAGTGTCAGAACATTGCATATGTATATTTGTACAATTTTAATTTTGTTTGTTTCCATTTTTGATGCCTTTCATTTTTGGGTAGCATGACTCCATAACCCAATGGTACACATGAAAACACTGGAGATTTTGGATTCTACTCCTTTCAATTCTTTTTGCAATTGATAGAAGTTCCCCAACTAGAGCCAGCTGTTGTCCCCCAAAAATATCACTCATTTTTGGGACAACATTTGAACTATTTTGGTCCTATAGACCAAAATTATCTCTTTCCTTTCCAAAATTTGTCTTGGGTATTCAAATTCCTCATTTTTTAAGCTTCTCAGAAATCTATGGACTCAACAAGTTAAGTTCAATGGGCTTCCATAGGTTGAAATCTATGGACTCTTTTAAGGTTAGAGAAAACTATAGACTTGGTTTTTATGGACTCTGCAAATAGGCTCTTTTCTACAAGTTCAATGAGTTTTAGGTTCAATCAGTTCAATGCTTTCGGTTCAATGATGGGTTCAATCAAAGGAATGGTTCAATGTCTTAGTTCAACTAAGCGGTTCAATGCTTTGGTTCATCCTTTGGTTCAATCAAACAATTCATCAATCAGTTTAAGGCTTTATTTAAACTGTTGAACCAAAACTTGGTTCAACGGTTAGTTCAAACACATGGTTCAAAGGCAAGTTCAATAAGGGGTTCAAAGCCTTGGTTCAATAGAATGGTTCAAAGCCGTGGTTCAATGGAATGGTTCAACAATTGGTTCATCGCCAAAGTTCAAAGAGCTTCTTGAAGGACCCTGAAGTGTAGATACTCTTGTGGGAGGCTATTCCCAACTCAAAATGGGTCATTTCTTAAGGCCTGAAAGGGCAAGTTCAATCTAGAAAAGTGCCAAACAAAAAAATTGAAAGAGGACAAAGGAATGACGCGCTCAAAAATGTCAAATTCAAGACAGTGAACTAGTCATTGATCCTTTGAACATACAGACCAGAATACATTCACAAATTTCAAGGCCAAGACCAGCAAAAAGTGGGGAAGGAATAGAATAGAAAACTAAATGTAGGACCTAATTCAATTAACCAAAAAAGGAGGAATGATGAAGATAAGATCAGATCATGAAGTGGACATTGAAAGTTGCAAACTTTCAATAAGCACGACTTGTTTCCCTGCATTGATAAAATCAAATGGGTAAAATGCCCCTAAGTTCTAGCCTATCTTCTTAACAGATTCCAACAGAACATGATGTATTAATGTTCTTGAGTCCTTCTTGAAGAGGTTATATAAGGAACTCTCTTCTTTTGTAAAAGGGATCTCTTTTTTGACAATTAGAACGAAACTCTGCCTAAATTGTAAGGCATTACTGAGACTTTGAGCTCAGATTGCTGATCATATTTTGTTACTGGAATAAGAAAGCAAGTGGTTTTTTAGACTTTATGCTATAATATCTATATTGTTGAAGAAACTATTCTTATGTCTTTTTATTTAATATATCTTTTGTTCCTTTAATTAAATAAGCATAATTAGTGACAACAATCAGGAAGGTGTCCTGAAGAGTCAAGTGTGGAGAGACTTTGTGCCCCCATAATTGCCTTTAGTGTGTTTTCTTTTCATTTTTCTTTGTAAAGGACCTTGGGATGACTTTGTGCCCTCATTGTCCTTCGTATCTTACTCTTGAGAAATTTAGGTGGAGACTTTGTGCTGCATCTCAATTTGCTGGTTACTACATCCTTTACTACATTTCACATTTACTACCAGGAGTATTCTTAAGGTTTGCTAAATAGTAATTCTAAAAGAAGAGGAGTGTTGTCTATTATTTCCATTGAGTTTTTCCTTTGATTTATACGCATCATCTCTAAAGAAAGAGAGATGGATGGTTTGTCCTACCCTTGAGTATTATTTTCTGTTTATATATATAACATACCTACAGGGAACCTCCCCTTGATGAGAGGAGAGATCAATCTCCTTCTGATGTGGTAAAACTACACATTTGGATGACTAATCTTCCTACTTTGCCTGATCAGACCTATTTTGCTTATCAGTATGCTGATCGACAAAATATTTAACCAACAGGATCAACATGTTTATCAAAAGGTTTTTGAGGAAACAAGCTAGTGTGAAGTATCTAACATTTCACTATTCACACAAAGGTAAGCAAGTAAATGGACCTAAAATCAAAATGCCAAACTCTAAGGTCGAAGTGTTTTAAATCAGTCTAATATAAGAAATTTAAAATTTGCTAGGTCTTTTGGCTAAATGTGGCATCAAAAGCTAGGATCAAGCAAGGCATGTGCTAGGACTCTTGGCCAAACGACGTTAAATGCTAGACTTTGAAAATAGATAAATTTTTTAATCTAATGGATTTGAAACACTTCTTACAAACACTAGGAATTCGATTCTTATACATGAACTTGATCAACTAGGTATAAGGTATGAAACAAAAGGCACTTTAGGAATAGTTTATATTTTTCACAATTGTATAAAACTTGGTTCCTATTGACAAATAAGCTAGACAAATGTGAATAGTATAACTATGATTTAGACAAAGCATCACAAAAGTACACTTGGATTGGTCTGAAATTAAAGGAGCAAATTTGAAACTCTATACAAGAGGGTCTATGAAAAAATATTCAAAATATTTTGGACAGTGTAACGACGCTATACTACCCAAAAAGGTGTGATAAAAAGGTTTGCTTCAAAAACACTCTAAGGCAATGACACTTTTCTATAATTTTGACTGCATAACACTATTTTCCTTGACTCAAAATGTGGTGGTGTATAGACTCAAAGTGAAAATGTTTAGCCTAAAATGGCTTAAGCCTATTGAATGGTGATAATGATTATGAGTCTTAAACATCCTTCAACCCAAATTAGAAATTAAACCTAAGTTCCTTCAAGTTTAGTGCAAATGGTGAACCCACTTAACACATCAACCCTATGAACTTGTAAAAGTGTAATTATAAATTCATATTATAAGTGAAAGACTTAAACAACTTTGGTAAAGGTCTAGACTCAATTAGGTAGCGTAACTATGCCAAAATGGATGATATGACTCTCAAACTTTTGATGATCTTTTGAACAAGGTAAATTGATGATCTCATGTGGACAACATAATGCCTCTTTGTTCAATGGAAAATTTGGACTATGTGTTTGGTTTGGATTATTTGTTTACACCAAGTTTTGACTCCAAACAATATTTTAAACTAGGATAAGACCAACTAATTAATCGCCCTTAGATCCTAAACTGATAAGGTTGCTTGGTATTGTTGAAATTTTCCAATATACATCATTTGAGAGGATTTTTAAGTGTTCATCCAAAAGTAAATGTGCATTATATAATTGGGTTTTTACACCCCACTTCTCTCAAATTATAGTACTATGACATGGACCTTGAGGCGCATCTTCCACCAACAATACTTTCAAAACAAGTGGGGATTTGTCTAAGTTCTATCAAGTTTTTTAATTATCTAGGAGAATTAATTTCACCATGACTTTTACGCCAAACAATGTAAAATAAAAGCATGGATTTTGGTTTCATATCACTTGGTCTAGTCATTTTTTCAACCACTACATCCTGCTATTTGCTCAGTGTAGTGCGATGTCCAAAGTGCCACTATGTCCTGTGTACAACTCTAAAGGAGCCAAATAAATTCAATACCAGGAGATAAAACCCTCAGTCAAAGCTTCCCTAAATAACTTGTGGGAGGTGATGAAGTCCCCCTTGCAAGCCAAGATGCATAAAAATAAAGAAAACATGAAAGTAGAAAGACTTTAGGGTCATTTTCAAGATCACCCAAGCTTTGATGAGTTTTCAGGGATTGCTTTAGATGACTTTATTTCTAAGCCTTGGACTAGGATACTTATAATAGGAATGACACTTTTGGTTCCAAGGGTTCCCAATAGAGGACAAATGGAAGGGCATACATACAACATTCCTCTTTTTGCCAAATAAAAATTTGATTAAACAACTATTTCAAACAATAATTAGAAAGTGTATTCAATTTTAAACCCAAAATGAAAGATTTGGTGGTGTTTATTTGACCCCTTGGTCTTAGTTACAAACTTTGAAAACATTCACCAAATCATCTAAGTTCTTTGTTTAAACACCAAAGTAAGGTTCCTAATTGATTTTTAAGCATGCAAAGGTGATTTAAACATGTTTTGAACAAATATCAAGCTTGGTCCTACAACAAAATTGTTAACATGTCCCTTTATCTTTGAATCTCTTTTTAGCTTGGAACAATGAACTTTGAAAAAGTAGCTCTCAAGTCTATGTTTTTTTAAAAACATAGTGACTGATGTTGGTTATTACCACTGACATCGATTACTTTGGCTAACTGAGATTTAATCGATGTCGGTATTACTTGCCGATGTTGGTTACTGTGTAAAACTGTGGCAAATAAAAATGACAAAATAAAGTTAGAAAATCAATTTACAAGAGTTCTAAGGGCTCAAATAAATATTTGAGTTGAAAAAGGATATCCTTCAGGAGTGAGATGCATCTGGTCCCACCGGGAATGCCATTATGTGATATAGGAATTTGACTCAAGAGAGGATGGTTATTATTATGTTAGTTTCAAAATGAAAACAAAATGAAATAAACACACTAATAGCATAAAATCTCTAGGCCTAGACACTAGGGAGAGCTTAGTTAACAAAAAAAAGAAAAATACAAATAAAAAGTAAAGAATAAAACATAAAAATTCCTTCACCTTCCTTGGATGCTCCAAATGCCTTTGTAGTAGTGGCTTGCTCAATTTTGTGCTCATGAAGTCCTTGGTAATAGAAGCTTGGCTACCTCCATCTCTCCTTGGGACTTTTGGCTTATGGCTTGGCTTGGCTTGGAATCAATTTGGCATTGTAACACTATTTGCATGAAGCTTTTGGAACTAATCCTACATTATAACTTTGCACAAATTAAGCTTAGAAATGATGTTCATGGCCTCTCTATTTATAGATTTTTGAGAATGTCTAGAATCAACTTGAACCATCTATCTCAAGATCGAGAGGTGTGGTTGAGGACTAATTCAATTTTAGAATTAAGTTTGTAATTATCCTCATCATGACATTGGAAGAAGGGGAATTTAAGAAGCATGGAGGGCATTATGGAAGGCATTGATGAGGCATAGAGGGCATGAATCCTAATATTTGTAACATTTATGGCATAGGGATGTCTTCCCAAGAAATGAGGTCACTTGATGAGGTAGATATTCAATATTCATTTCTAAAAAATTTTTTCAACAAGTTTCAATGAATTTTTTTATTAGGCCTTGATTTGGGTTAATTATCTCTTAAGCATGATTAAACACTTTGTGCACAAATTACTCAAATTGATCAGAAGGCCTTGTTATTGGTCTAAAATTTGATTGGATTATAATTAAAAGGTAATTCCAGATGCATTGGAACCATATTCCCATTTAGGATGTTACCAACAACAAATAACAAAGGCACATGTCTTGTGCAAAATATTTGATAGGAAAGAGCAATCCAAAGTACCCACGTACAAATTTGGCATTTTGACTTGAAATGATCTGATCAAAGTTAAATGGCCCATAAATTACATTGCCCCATTTAGGGATACCTTGGCCAAAATTGGTTCTTGAATATGTCAGTTTCACATCATTTAACATGTTTTAGTGTTTTTAGGTCACATTATGCATTTTGGGTGTAAATTGGCCAACACCCTGATTGGAGGCTATCGATGGCCAGATTTAGGTGTCTACATGCCACACTTTTGGGGATAGAAAAAGTGCATACATTTGGAATAAGTGGGAGTAGAGCACTTTCTCTTAGATTATTGGACAAGCCCTTTCTTGACTAGAGACATGACCTTGATTGTTAAAAGTGGAACCTTTTTAATAAGGTGTAAAATTCACTCTCCTTTGTGAAATATGAGAGGTATAAGAAGTATTATGGGAGGTATGAGGAGTTATGTTTTTTTTTAAGGCTAAGGAGGAAATTCATTGATTGTTATTTTTTTTTATTTGGATTTGGAATCCCATTTTATTCATTAATAAACCATGATAATACAAAAATAAAATACCCTCTATTCTTCCCCTTAGAGAAGTCTTGGTAAATTCCTTATTCATTATGTTTTCATCTATGAATAATTTATTATTTTATTACTTATTGGTACCCATAACCATTTCCATTTTAATATTATTATGCTTGTGCATATGAGTTGAGGCATTCATATTTTCCTTGGGCTTGAGGGAAGCTATGCATGAATCTCACTCAATGAGGATTATGCATGATGATGCATATAGAATGGGATATAAATAACCCTTATTTGGCCTATTTTGGAGCATTTTTGAAGTGTTTTGTGAAGATACTAAAATTTAATATTTATAACATATTAGTCTTGTACATTGGACAAATATCAATTAGGGCTCTAACCTTAAATTCTAGATCTCCCAGATGTTGAAAGGCTCACACTTACCATCTCACTGTGCCTAAATGCTTATCTCCTAGTCTGATCCATATCATCATGATGACATAGGTCTCCCATACTACACAAAAATCTAAAAATATAGAAACTACATTTGAATTATATATCACCTTAGGATTGTACACTTGGAAAATACATATTATGGATGTACATTTAGCTTCTAGACTTTTCTTGCTACCAAGAGACTCACATAAACTATATATATGTGCCTAATTGATTATATCTTAGTTTGAAAAATGTTATTCTAATGACTTAGACCTTCTATATTTCCCTAAAATTTATAAACCTACTCATCTGACACCTCTACAAGTTCTAGATCTATACTTGTTTTTTAACTACCGAGATACTTACGTGCCAGTTAGATACATACATTGATCCAAGTTTCCTAATCCAATGTAGGTGTCCAATCCCATAAAGTCATCTAAATTGTAAATTAAATGTATCCTAAAGGTCAACCTAAATGATTTAATGTGAGATAATCTCCAAAAGGATTAGTATAAATGTAAGATCAACCCTCATTCATTAATTAGTTAGATCAAACTTAGCACAAACCTAACAACTCACAAGATAGATTACAAAAAAATTCTATCAAGCACTCAAGTGAGCAAAGATTCCCTATTTAATCCTATTTCCATATTAGTGTTGTAATCATAATCAATGAGGGGGGGGGGGGGGTGAATTAGTGTTTAAAACATTCTTTCATATGTACATTAACATTCCTTGAACCATCAAAGTAATAAAATGATATGACAATGCATAAAAAACCAATCACATGAGCATGGAACAAGATAACACATCACATATGTAAGAAACCCTCATGGGGAATAAAACCCAATGAAACAAAGCCTGGAAAAAATATACTATAAGATAATGTATCAAATTTATTTAAGCACCAACCCAAAATAGATCACCAACCCCAAATTTATCAAGCACTCACTTGACTTTAACAAGCACCCACTTGCTAGGAGGCTACAACCCCATATAACTAAGTACCAACTTAGTAAAAGGAAAATTATGAAATAACTAACCTAAAATGTAGATAAAAATCCATTTTGACCAATAAAAAACTCATCCAAGACCAATTATCTAAACACCAACCTGCATAGGCCACCACCACTTGTTAGGATACTACTGAGTACAATTGATTACTTTTGTATAAGCAACTAAACACAAAATTAAACCAGAAGAAATAAGTAACTAGAAATAGCAAATAAGAGGAGATATGAGAAACAACCAATCTCTATTAAACTCTTCCAGAATACAATGAAGAAATCACACTCTTCCCACACCTCTTGGGTGTACAGTATTTCTCTCAAGAGTTCTCTCTCTCTCAACCAATTACAACCAACTCAATAATCAAGTTGTTATTCCCTTGCTTCAGCTGATCTCCTTGATCTTACACCTTGTAGATCTAATTGACCTTGCTTACTTGCAACTTCTTTCTTAATTACAATACATGCCCCATGGGTGTCTTAAATAGGATCCAAGGCATAAAATAATTAGACACATAGACTCAAGACTTAAATTAGTCTTCACATGCAAACACTTGGACCACCTAAAATTAGACAAGTCTAATTCTAGAAACACATGCAAATGCATGCACACACACAGGTGACCGACGTCGGTTGCTATCAGTCTGCACATGATCGATGTTGGCTGATCCCTGATCCATGCCTGATCGATGTTGACAAAATTGCAAATGCCGATTACTGGTTAAGGCCAGCAACCTCTTTATTTGCATAACTATGAAGTTTTTAGCTCCATAACTTAACAATCTCCCACTTGGAGATAAACAGCTGCACCAGTACCTGTACAACAACATCCTCTATCTTGTTTCTCCCTCTTCAAGTTCAATCTTGAAGACCAACAAAAGTTGAATGAAGATTCAAATTCTCCTTTGTTATCGGCTTTGTTAACATGTCAACAGGGTTCTTATCTGTATGGATCTTTTCCAACTTCAACTGTCCATCCTCCAATACCTATCTAATGAAGTGGCACCTAAGCTATATATGTTTGGTTCTTAAATGAAAGGCTGAATTTTTTGCTAAATGAATTACACTTTGACTATCACTGTACAATCTGCAACTCTCTTGCTCCTTTCCCAACTCTTCCATGAACTGAGTCATCCATATCATTTCCTTGCTAGCCTCTGTGACTGCAATGTATTCTGCCTTTGTAGTAGATAGGGCAACAACCTTCTGCAACTTTGAAATCCAGCTAACTGCCATTCCACCAATAGTGAACACATACCCTATGGTGCTTCTCCTGCCATCCAAGTCACCTACCATATCTGAATCTACATACCCATGTAGAGAAGTGTTTGATCCTCCATAGCATAAATGCCTACTGCTGGTCCCTCTCAGATATTTGAGAATCCACTAAACTGCTTTCCAGTGATCCTTTCCTATATTGGCCATAAACTTGCTGACAACTCCCACTACTTGGGCAATATCAGGTCTGGTACATACCATAGCATACATCAAGCTCCCAACTGCTGAAGCATATGGAACTTTCCTCATGTACCCAACCTCATCATGTGATTTAGGACACTATTCTTTGCTCAGCTTGAACTATCTAGCCATAGGTGTGCTTACCAATTTTGCATCCTGCATATAGAACCTCTCCAACACCTTATTCACATAATCCTCTTGAGACAAAATCAACCTGTGATTTTTCCTATCTCTCTTAATACTCATGCCAAGGATTTTCTTTGCTACTCCTAAATCCTTCAAGGCAAATGTGTGAGCTAATTTTACCTTTAGCTTAGTAATTTCTTGCATGTGTGAACCTGCAACAAGCATATCATCCACATACAACAACACGATAATATAATGACCATTATCCAATCTGGTAAAATAAACACCATGGTCAGATTGACATTTACTAAGGCCATGCTCTATCATAAACCTGTCAAACCTTAAATACCATTGTCTTGGAGCTTGCTTAAGACCATATAAGCTTTTTTTCAACCTGCACACAAGTTTCTCCTTACCTTTGACCTCAAAACCTTCCAGCTGATCCATATATATCTCTTCATCTTAATCTCCATGAAGAAATGCTATCTTAACATCAAGCTGCTCAAGGTGCAAATCCTCAATAGCAACTAAAGACAATACAATCCAAATAGAAGTCATCTTTACTACAGGAGAAAAGATTTCACCAAAGTCAATACCTGGTTTCTATGCAAATCCTTTTACTACCAACCTGGCCTTATGTCTCATTTGTTCATTCTCTCCTTCCTTTAACCTATAAACCCATTTGTTTTTTAGTGCTTTCTTTCTGGGTGGCAACTCAACCAAATCCCATGTTTGGTTCTCTTCCAAAGAATCAATTTCCTCATTCATGCCATGCTCCGACTATTTCCTGGATTCTACCTGTATTGCCTCATCAAAACTTTCTGATTCTCCACCATCAGTGAGCAACATAGTATAAAGAAGGGGAATAATGAATTGGAGGTTTACTTACCCTTACAGTCCTCCTTATGGGTGTTTGAGACTCATTCAAAACTTGTTGTCTGCCAAAATTTTATTTTGTCATTGACCAATCTCAGTCATCTTTCTGTCTGTACCCGATCGATGTCAGTTCCACCTGTCTGACCTGACTGACGTCAGTTTCTTCCTAACCGATGTCAGTTCTTATTTGGCCAATGCCAATCTCTGCATGACCGACATCGGTATCTATGTTTTTCTATGAGTGATGATCTTTACCTGCGAGCTCATTTTGGATCATTACCTCATCCAAATCAAGATTGCCCTGCTCATTATTATTCAGCCTCTTAAGCTGATCACTGTACATCACCTTCTCATTGAAAACTACATCATGACTTTTGATAATTTTTTTAGTTTCTAAATTCCACAACTGGAATCTAAAATCTCCAAAACCATAACCAATGAAAGTGCACTGCATAGATTTAACATCCAGCTTCTTTCTATTCTCTTTATCAATGTGCACAAAAGCTTCAAAACCAAAAACTTTGAGAAATGAAAGATTTACCTTTTTACTTGTCCATGCCTCTTTTGGAATTCCATAGCCAGAGTAGTAGAAGGTCCTCTGTTAATCAGGTAAACCACAGTATCCACAGCTTCTACCCAGAACTTTAAGGGTAAACCAGCATGCAACCTCATACTCCGTGCATGCTCCATTATTTTTCTATTCATCCTTTTAGCAACTCCATTTTTCTGAGGTGTCCTTGGAACCATCCTTTCCTTGTGTATTCCACTTATAGAACAATAGCTATTGAATTTATTATTGCAGTACTCACCACCATTGTCAGATCTAAGGCACTTCAATCTCAAACCTATTTCATTCTCAACCAAAGCTTTCTATTTCTTAAATGTGTCAAAAACATTAGATTTATTTTTTATGCAATAAACCCATACCTTTCTTGTAGCATCATCAATGAAAGAAACATAATACTGTGATCCTCCAATAGAAGCTACCTGAGCTGGTCCCCACACGTCTGTGTGAACAAGCTCTAACCTGTACTTCTTCTTTTTTGACCCAATCTTCAAAAACCTTACTTTCTTCTGTTTCCCAAAAATATAGTGCTCACAAAAATCTAGATCTATGCTTTTCAAATATGAAAGATTACCTTTTGACTTAAGAACATTGATTCCCTTCTCACTCATGTGACCAAGCCTATAGTGCCACAACTTTGTATCTACATCTGAAGTAGATAAAATAGAAGGAGAATAATCAGTAACACAAGTAGATAGATAAAGTGTACCTACTCTCTTACCTCTTGCTAATACAAGTGCACCCTTGGAAACTTTCCAAGATTCAGCTGTGAGAGTTACTGTGCAACCCTCATCACCCAACTTTCCTATAGAAATCAAATTCCTCTTTAGGATGGGTACATGCATGACATCTTTCAACACCCATGTGTTGCCATTCTACAATTTCAGCTGCACTTTTCCTTTGCCAACAATTTGACAAGGCTCACCATCCCCTAAATAAACTTTTCCAAAGTCTCCATGGACATAATCATTAAAAAATTCTTTATTTGGGGTTGCATGGAAAGAAGCACCAGAATCTAAAACCCATGATTCTACTTGACTATCCAAAGAAAATATAAGAGCATCCTATGCAACAATACCTACAACATTTGCTTCCTTATTACCTTCTTGCTGATTTTCTTTGCTATCCTTCAACCAACAATCTTTCTTTGCATGTCCTTTCTTTTCACAATTCCAGCATGTTATTCTGCCAGTTCTGGATTTGGATCTCCTTCCCATCTTTGACCTTGATTTCCCATGTTTGCCCTTCTCTCTTTGCCTTCCCCTACTTTCAATACTTAAAGCATTACCTAATGTTTCACCTGTGCTTTTCCTACAAATTTATTCATTCAAGTTTACACTAACAACATCTTCAACTTTCTAGATATTTGAAGCAGATGCAATATTACTAACTGCCATTACCAAACTGTGCCAGCTTTCAGATAAAGAGCATAAGATTAAGAGAGCCTTAATTTCATCATCATAAACTATTTTGACTAAATTTAACTGATTTACAATTTCATGGAAATCATTAAGATGACTATATATAGATTCACCTTCCTGCATTTACAAACTAAATAATTGCTTCATAAGATATACCTTATTCGAAGCTAAGGGTTTTTCATATAAGTTTGCCAGAGTATCCATTAACTCTAATATATCTTTCTGATACAGATAATCCTCTATTTGCATCCTCCATAATTGATAATTCTTGCCATTGAATTTCTCCATTCTTAGCTTACTTTATTCTGCCTTTACTTTACTCCCACTCAAATAGAAACCCCTGTGAGTGAACCTATAATCAATAAACACTAACCTCACTCTGATACCACTTGTTAGGATACTACTGAGTACAATTGATTACTTTTGTATAAGCAACTAAACATGGAATTAAACCAGAAGAAATAAGTAACTAGAAATAGCAAATAAGAGGAGATATGAGAAACAACCAATCTCTATTAAACTCTTCCAAAATACGATGAAGAAATCAAACTCTTCCCACACCTCTTGGGTGTATAGTATTTCTCTCAAGAGTTCTCTCTCTCTCAACCAATTACAACCAACTCAATAACTGAGTTGTTATTCCCTTACTTCAGCTGATCTCCTTGATCTTGCACCTTGCAAATCTAATTGACCTTGCTTACTTGCAACTTCCTTCTTAATTAAAATACATGCCCCATGGGTCTCTTAAATAGGATCCAAGACATACAATAATTAGACACATAGACTCAAGACTTAAATTAGTCTTCACATGCAAACATTCGAACCACCTAAAATTAGACAAGTCTAATTCTAGAAACACATGTAAACACATGCACATACATAGATAATTGACATTGATTGCTGTCAATTTGCACATGACTGACGTCGGTTGATCCTTGATCCATGCCTGACTGATGTCGGTAGAACTGTCGATGTCGGTTACTGGTTAAGGCCAACAACCTCCTTATTTGCATAATTGTGAAGTTTTAAGCTCCACAACTTAACAAGAACCAACCTAAAATGTAGATAAAAATCCATTTTGACCAATAAAAAACTCATCCAAGACCAATTATCCAAGCACCAACCTGCAAGGAAGCTTCAACTCCTTCTGTGACCAAGCACCAACTCAACCAATCACTCTTCTTTCTTCTATTCTTCCACTTAGCTCTCAATCTAATCTATCTAAACTCTATCCAATATCATACATAAATAATATATTTATGATGAAAATCTCATAGCCTCTTAACATATTATGATCACTCTTTTAGCTTTACCCCACTTGATCTCTCTTAAAATTGCCTCTAGGCTTCTTCGCTCAACTAGCCCTCTTTAAGACTAAATATGTCATATGATCTTGATATTTAACTATATAAAACCTCTATGATATTAATTAAATTATTATTTTATCTATATTGAGGGTTTAAATTTTTTTATACAATTTCCTTAGGCTCATTAATTTATCAATCCATTTGCTTACACTCTACTCCTCCAAATAGGCCTAAAATACCTTCTAAATATACTATACTCATGGTTACACACCACTTAGTCAGCCATACACATTCAACCTCTTAGGTATGAAATATAGTAGGTATTATAAAACTTTATGAACATGGTTAAAATGAAATTTGGACCCCTTTTGGTTTGCAACAACTTAATTAGGCCTCATTTCTCTTTTAGGTCTCATGGAGACCTAATTGCATTAGGTCTGTCCTCTTAACTCCAAATATTGATCTTCTTGGGACCAGATAGATTTATTTAAAAAATAAAAACCATTAAATTAATTATAAAATTAAATATATTCATCTCCTTCATTATTTTTTAGATCTTCATCCTTTGTTCATACCTTGAAACCTTCTTTAGGACAAACTACCCTATTAGGCCTATGTACAATCAAAAAATTGTCTTACAAGAATGAAGCTCAAACACTCTTAAGAAACTTACTCATGTAAAATGAAACTTGTATATATATAATACATGACTTTAAAATCATCCCAAAATTCTTTAAATACATTCACTTAGGAGATAAAGGCTCAAGAACATCTCTGTAACTTACTCAGAACTGCCAATTAACCTCAAAGACCAGTCATGGTGACTTAGACCTCCAACACCTATGCAGACACTTTTCATGACTCCTGATGCATGTAAATTATCCTATGAGATATTTATATCATTATAAGATGAAAAATTCATATGGGCTAATGCCAAATATTAGTCTTGTAGACCAATTTATTGACCCTATATCACACAATCTTATTTGAAACAGACATGTCATTTTGTGAATAACTTTTCACCATTTCACTGAACTCAAAAAATTATTCCAAGCATGAAAATGAATTAAAATTAATAAATAAAATATTAATTCACTTTTTTTAATCAATATGACATGATTAGACCCTCACATCCATCTTTTCATCTTTGCCTAGGTTTTTCACTGTTCACACCATTAGGTATGTCAATGACTGGCTAACTTGGATGACCAATTTATGTTACTTTAAAGGTATAAACTATCTATAAAAAATAATGGGCATGTATTATGAGGCTATATCTACTTTTACCATCCATTTGGGTTTTTTTACCAATGTAAATTTTGAGAGCTACAATAACTTCTTGACAAATAAGCCTATTTTCATGCATTTTCTCTCTCATCTGACTAACCACCACCACCTGGAGGTACTTGGGTGAGTTGATTACATGATATAATATATTTTCTAGGAATTTTATTCCATTCTAATCTGATTGGAATAATATCTTTCACACCAGGTCCTCATTAGGGTTTTAGGGAGGTTTAACATAGGTTTTGGTGTTAAAAGGACTATTTAAGATAATCTAGACTTATGCTCCCAAATTGGACTAGAGAGAATGCTAGAAAAATAATAATTTTCATATATTACAAATAAAATGGAATAGGAGAGTTGTAATAATTTGGATCTATTCCAAATTTATTACATTAGAGAGAATTTATAACATAAAATTTTCAAATAATTTAGACTTATTTATAATATTTCTTTGGAGTTAGACTAGTAATAAGTCTAAATTATTTGAAATGGTCAATTTAACAATTGTTCATAAAGGACTTCCACTTCAATTCAAAATAAATGCATAGAGATATTATCTAGGACCCTTCCCCATCTCTCCTTAATAGCTCAAGTGCCCATCCAGAGGTTACACATGCAACAAACATTTGAAAGTGCTTCTTGGGTCTTGAGACCTCATTCTGTGAACTTGAGAAGGCCTAAAGCAATGTTTCATGCAATATACTTCAAACCATGGTCTCAAAATTTGTGAACATACTTAAAATAACATATCTTACCTCTATCTATGCTCACATATGCATACTTGCCTTGAAATCTTATCTTCATGCCTCATTAGGCTAAACAAGGTCTAAGAGAGGTCTAGATGCAGACCTAGACTGAAGGTCCTACCTTTAAAGAATCAATTTGAAACAATTCTAAGTGAAATAAAACCTTATTACCATTCTCACACAACCTTCATAACTTATCACATAACTAAGTTCACTCACCTCATCATGCCACCAACTCATATCTTCACCATGTCATGACTAGACTTAAGATTCTAATGTACTTGATACCTTGACCTGTTCCTTCCATGCCATGACTTAAAATATCAAACAAGTAGACATAATACATAACAACATACTCATATCATTTCACCATTCTCTTTTAAATGACAATAATCTTCCATAGCCTCATATAGACTCAAAACCACATGACCAAACTTCCTTCACTTGGCTCACCCTGAAACTCTTCATGTCATGACTGTGCCATATTATACACATACATTCCTCTAGAATACCTCTTTATCTTATAACATCAATGACTTGTAAAAACCTCTTAATAAACTATGCTTCCTTTATAGACACTAGTTGTCTTCAAACACTCTTTCATGACCTATACCTTCTATGATCACAAAATTCATGACAACTCTCATGGCCACACTCTTCTTTTCTTATGATAACACTCTTATCTATCATGTCAAAACTCATGGAAACACTCTTTTCTCTCATGCACCTATTATTTATGTACCTTGACATATCACATTCTACCTTCTATCCTTATTCACCTTCGACAACAACCTTTACAAGATGCTTCTTGATATTAAATTTGATATCAATGACATGTACTTTCATGCAACCATGATACATTAATTTACTTCAAATTATCTCTTGCCTTAAAATTATCTCATGACAACATCTTGTAATGACAATACTTTGTCAATGTACACATTTCAAACTAGGCTTAGTCATCTTTGACATCATCATGCTGCCAATTGAGAACACACTCTCAATAGGCTACTCATATCCATAAAAATCACTCACTGATCAACACTCTCTTTATGCCACTACCATGTTGAATCACTCGATAAAATAAACCTTTGACATCAATGAACATTAGGCCTTTACATGGTGCACCCTTTTGACATCAATGACAACAACATGCCAACAAACTCCCCCTTTGTTATTGATGGAAAACACATTGATGATAAACATACTATAATCTGAAATAACTTCAAAAAGGTACTTTCCCCATTTGTTCCTTCTCCCCCTTTTGACATTAATGACAAAGGGTCTTCCACAAACTATCATCTACTATTTGGACCTGAACTTCAACAAATAATATAATGAAATGCTAACAATAATTCACCTTAGGATCATACCAGTTATTGTAGAAAACTTCTAGAACACTTGAACTGTACCTCTAGAAACCATACTTCTTATGACTTCTACATCACTATCTTAACACTTCACAACATAGAGCTACAAATCTCCCCCTAACTCCATACTCTCCTCTTGAGTCACAAGATGGAAACCACTATTGATCACTCAATAGGTTACCCCACTTCTGACACCAATTAAAGAATTAAGAATTCCCCCTTTATCTTCACAACTTATGCTCATCACTTGAGTCATCAGGACTCTTAAACCATACTCAAATTCCCTCATGCATCTTGATACCAATACCAATTCTCAACACAAATCAAGATATCAACTGTTAGAAACACAAAACAGCTTTTTACTTACTTCTCATATAACAATCAATTATACAAGCTTTTATCACACTTCCAGCTCTATCAACAACACCTAACTTGTCTCTATGACCATATTGGTCTTGCTGACTAATCCATATTCCATATGTCTCTAGACATAATCTTATGTTTAGACTTGCATTCCATACCATGACTCTTCATGAATTGATCTCCAAAATTAGTGTTCATACTAACCAAAAATACTTTCACTCTACCATACAAGCTATAAAGAAAACAACTCATACCTTACAAGACAAATAACTTGGAATACTCTCAAAATGAGTCCTTCTTTGACTACAACCTCATGCTTGTACTGATAGAAGTGTGTCTCCATAAAGCCTAATGAAGTCACCCCTTTCCATAGAATTCTCAAAATATCATGAACATAGGATATTCCCAAGTCTCCAAACCACTCTTCTCAATCATCTTGCAATTATGAGACTAATAGTCCCTCCTTAGAATCCACTTAGGCTGAACTAAGTCATTCAACTCATCCACCATATCATCCTTCTTATCTTTGATTGCCTTGCCAATATATGTAGGTAAGAAGTATTCTTGATATTCCTTCACTTCTGATTCTTGCTCTACCTTAGAAAATAATCCACCTTGACTCTTGGACTCAATATGATCAGTCCTAAATTTCTTTGGCTTCCATACCAATGTTCGATCTTTCTCATGCATTCTAGGAGCTCCATATACCTTGTTAAGTCTTGAGGGCCTTCTAACTCTATTAGGATAGAATATTATAATGTATCCCATATTATGAAAACTATAACAAACAACATTATTGTACTTACCTCTTGGCTGATCACTCCTTCTCCCATGGTCCCATGATAACTTATCCCTTGAGATCGTTCTAAAATCGCTTGCTCTATGACCAAAGCTATGAAAAGTAAAATAATAATTATTGAAATAATTGGAATACCTCATTGCATTGGGTTGCCTAATTGGTATCTTCATGTTGATTTTAATGTTAGCACTCTTGACTTGATGATCACTTTGAGTCTCAAATTTGAGAGTTTATACATAGGTATTTGATGTCTAACTCTCCTTGTTATCTTTTTGATCTTCTTTGAATCTAAGACCTGTCTTGGCATGTGGAGACCTTTGAATAATCAAAATATCACCAAGAAATTTAGTACTCTTTTCAAATTTTTGATGTGTCTTCAACTTAATTGTTCCCTGATCTAATTCTGCTTTTAAGGACTCCATTTATTTTCTAAACTTGGTGCATTCCTCCTCCTTAGTCTTGAGACTTGCAGAGACAATCTCAATCAATGTTTTTAATTATTTGATGATATCCTCATTTTCATTGGTGTTTTTACTTATTCTCTCTTCAACTAAATTTATTTGATCCTCATAAATCTTAATCAATGATCTCAGTTTCTGATTCTTCTTTCTTTGAAACTTCAAATCCTCTAGAGCACTCACCAGTTCTACTTCATGGTTCACTTTAGCCTCTTTTTCATCTATTTTTGCATCATCCATAAGACTTTTTCCTTTTTAATAACCCTCATTAACTATTTCTATAGCCATGAATAAGGTTTTATTATTGTCATGATCATTACTATCATTATCACTATCAGATGTACTTATGTCACTTACATCAAATGAGCTAATATCTTCTTTGGTATAGAAAATTCTCTTGTTCTTGAATGACCCTTTCATGTCTTCAGACTTCATAAAACCATTTTTGCTCTTGTCAGGCTTATAGATCTTATTATCATCACCATGATGTTCATCATGTTCTTCATCATTCTCAGTCTTGTCCTTGTTAGGATATTTAGAGGTAAAGTGACTAATCTTATCACAATTAAAGTATTTGATTGGAAACTTGCCTTTGTACTTACCTTAGCCTTTTCTTAGTTTTCTAACAAACATGGCTTATATCTTGTCATCATCAATGTCTATGTCAACATCATCCTTGACATTCTTATCTTATGATTTTTGCTTTAGTTTTGAATGCAACTTCTTGCTTGGAAGGTCTTACGTCACTTGTTCTCATTTCATAATCAGTCAAGATGCCATGAGGTTCATCCATCTAAAGTATGTTCATATATTTGATCTCTTTGACAACAAACATCTTTGAATCTAACTTAGATGTCAGGGATCTTAATAAATTTTGAACTATAGTTGATTCTTCCAACTTCTCTCTTAGACTTTTGATGACATTTACCACTTCATCTACTCTTAACACATAAGATGCAATGTTTTCATCCTCCTTCATTCTTAGACTTTAAAACTACCTTTAATAGGTCTACAATTTTGCCAAATTGACTTTGGTGTCTCCTTCATAAATGGTCTACAACTTTTCTCAATTTCATTTGGATGTATCACAATGCATGACCTTTATAAAGTTTTCCTCTAAAAGAACACATAGAATGGAATTCATTGCATTAAATTTATTCTCACTTACCTTCTTAGCTATTGCATTATTTGGTGGTGTAGAAGGTGGAGTTAATCCATCAATAATAGATTTACATATTTCATAAATCAAGGACATTAGATAGGTATTCATTCTAATGCTCCAAAATGCATAGTTAGTCCCACTGGAAAGAGGATCCTTGTTGGTTGAGAAACCTCCTTATGCTTGATGACTAGATAAGCTTGTGCTTATAGGATTTCCTTTAATATGTTAGGCTTGCTTCAAAGGACTAGGCTCTAATACCAATTTTTGGAAGCAAAATCATTGAGGGAGGGGTGAATCAATGTTTAAAACTTTCTTTCATATGTACTTTAAAATTCCTTGAACCATCAAAGAAATACAATGATATGGAAATGCATAAATAACTAATGACATGAGCATGAGATAAGATAACAAATCACATATTTAGGAAACCCTCATGGGGAATAAAACCCATTGAATCAAATCTTGGATAAAATTAAATACAATAAAATGTATAAAATTTATTTGAGCACCAACCCAACATGAAGCACCAACCCTAAATTTATCAAGCACCCATTTGATTTTAACAAGCACCCACTTGCTAAGAGGCTACAACCCCCTATGACTAAGCACCAACTTAGTCAAAAGACACTTATAAAAGCACCAAAATATAAGGTAGATCTAAATCCCTCTTGAACAAGTACCAAATTATCCAAGAGCAATTCTACAAGCACCAACTTGTAAGGAAGTTTTAACTCCTTCTGTGACCAAACACCAACTCAGCAAATCACACTTCTTTCTTCTATTCTTCCACTTAGCTCTCAATCTACTCTATCTAAACTCTATCCACTATCATACATTATGAACACATATTTTATGTAAATTTGATATCCTATCAACATATGATGATCACTCCTATAACTTTACTCCACTTGATCTGTCTCAAATGTGCCTCTAAGCTTCTTCACTCAACTAGCCCTCTTTAAGACTGAATAGGTCATATGACCTTGATATTCAAATGAAGAACACCTATATGATCTTAATTAAATTATTATCTAATCTATCTTGAGGTTTTAAAACATGTTACCCAACCTCCTTAGGCTCATTTATTTATCAATCCATTCGCTTACACTCTACTCCTCCAAATAGGCCTAAAATGCCTTGTATATATATTATATTCATGGTTACATACCACTTAGTCAACCATAAACCTTCAACCTCTTTTGTCAGACATATAATAGATCTTATAAAACTTTATGAACATGGTTAAAATGAATTTTTTACCTATTTTGGTTTGTAACAACTCAATTAGGCCTCATTTCTCTTTTAGGCCTCATGGAGACCTAATTGCATTAGGTTTATCCTCTTAATGCCAAATATTGATATTATTAGGTCCTGATGGATTTATATAAAAACTAAAAATAGTTAAATTACTTTTTGAATTACCTATGCTAACCCCCTCCATTATTTTTTAGATCTGCATCCTTTTTTCATACCTTGAAACATTCTTTAGGACAAATTTCCCTATTAGGCCCGTGTACAGTCAAAAAACTATCTTGAAAGAATGAAGCTCAAACACTCTTAAGAAACTTATTAATGACAAATTAAAAATTTATAAATATAAGCCATGAATTAAATATCATCTCAAAATAAATGGAATACCTTCACTTAAGAGATAAAGGCTCAAAAACATTTTTGCAACTTACTCACTCAGAACTACCAATTTACCTCAAAGACCAGTCATGGTGAATTAGACCTCCAACACATGTGTAGACACTTTCCATGACTCATGATGAATGTAAATTATAATATATATATATATATATATATATATATATATATATATATATATATATATATATATATATATATATATATTTATATAATTATATGAAAAATTCATATGGTCTAATGCTAAATATTGGTCTTATAGACCAATTTCTTGACCCTATATCACACAGTCTTATCTAATCTAAATAGGTCATTTTGTGAACAACTTTTCATCATATTCACTAACCTCAAAAAATTATTATAAGAATTAAAATGACTTAAAATTAATAAATAAACTCTTAATTCACTTGTTTTCATTAATATAACAACATTAGACCCTCAAATACATCTTCTCATCTCTGCTTGGGTTTTTCATTGTTCACACCATTAGGTCTGTCAGTGACTGGCTAACTTGGATGACCAATTTAGTATAATTAAAGGGTGGAACCTATCCAAAAACCATCATGGGAATGTATTATGAGTATATATATATTTATACCATCCATTTGGCTTTCTGACCAATGAAACTTTTGAGAGCTACATAACTTCTTAATAAATAAGCCTGTATCTATGTATTTTATCTCTCATCTGACAAACCATCACCACATAGAGCTGCTTAGGTGAATTTAATACATGATATAATATATTTTATAGGAATTTGAGTCTATTTTGAGCTTATTTGAACAATATTTTTCACATTTATTCCTCACTAGGGTTTTAGGGAGGTTTAACACAGGTTTTGGTGTTAACTATTATTCATAAAATATTGCCCCTTAAATCTAAAAACTAATGCTTGGGGATATTATATATAAACCTTACCCATATCTAATTAATAACTAAAATTACCATGTAGAGGTTAGACATGCCAAAAAGTGTTTAAAAGTGCTTTTCGAGTCTTGAGACCTTATTATATGAACTCAAGAAGGCCTAAAATAGTGTTTCATGAAATTTACTCCAAACCATGGTCTAAAAATTTGTGAACACTCTTAAAACAACATAAATTACCTATTTTCATTATCGCATATGAATAATTACCTTGAAATTTGATCTTCATTCCTCATTAGGCTAGGCAGAGTCTAAAAGAGGTCTAGATACAGACCTAAACTAAAGGTCCTACCTTCAAAGATTCACTTTGAAAAACTTATGAGTGAATCAACACCTTATTTTAATGATCACACAAGATTAAAAAAATATCACATGCCTGAGTTCACACACCTCATCATGCCACTGACTCATATCTTCACCATGTCATGACTAGACTTAAGCTTCTAATGTACTTGACACCTTGACCTATTCCTTCCATGTCATGACCTCAAAAAAACATCAAAAAAGTAGACATAATACATCATAACTCACTCATATCACTACACCATTATCTTTCTGATGATAAAAATCTTCCATAGCCTCATATAGACCTAAAACCACATGACCAAGATTCCTTCACATGGCTCACCTTGAAATTCTTCATGTCATGACTGTGTCATATTATGCACATACATTCCTCTACACATACATATTTATATCATGACATTAGTGAATTATACAAAAATATTCATACATCATGTTTCCTTTATAGACATTAGTTGTCTTAAAACACTCTTTCATAACCTTTACCTTCCATTCTCACAACATTCATGACAACTCTCATGACCACACTCTTATTTTCTTATGATAAGACTCTTGTCTCTTATGTCAACACTCATGGAAACACTCTTTTCTCTTATGCACCTACTCTTTTATGTACCTTTACACATCACATGATGCCTTCTATCCTTAGTCACCTATGACATCAACCTTCATAAGATGCTTCTTGATATCAACCTTGACATTAATGACCTATACTTTCATGCAACCATAATACATTAGTTTCCTCTAAATTCTCTATTTCTTTCAAATTATCACTTGCCTTCAAATTATGTCATGATAACATCCTTTAATGACAACACTCTCTAAATGTACACATTGCCAACTAGGTTTAGTCACCTTTGACATCATCATGCTACCAACTAAAAACACACTCTCAATAGGTTACACATATCCATAAAACTCACTCATTGATCAACACTCTCTTTATGCCACTACCATGCTCAAGCACTAGACCAAAAATACCTTTGACATCAATGACCATTTTTCCTTTAAATGATGCACCCTTTAACATCAATGACCATTATGCCTTTACATGATGTACCCTTTTGAAATTAATGAAAACAACATGCCAAAAATCATTTATAGGGACATCATATCTATAAGTCAGAATTATTGAAGGAACATCTCACAAGACATATTTTATAAGTTACAAGCTAGGTCACTGTTGTAATTTCTTATCACACATTGCATGATTCACACATAATCCCATGCATAAGGGATAACTACATAAGTTTGAGGCCCTAGTAAGAGTATTATATATATATATATATATATATATATATATATATATATATATATATATATATATATATATATATATATATATATATATATATATATATATATATATAATGCTCACTGATAGAGGGGTCTTTGGGGTAGCTCACCATCATGTGCACATTAACCCATTTTCCCCATATTTATTGTGAGGATGAAGAACTAGGGTTTTGTTATTTGATAAGGATTGATAATCCATGACCTAAATTTGAATGCACTAGAGTAAAGGTGACACATAACCTAAAAAAATCAAGGTGGTCACATCTAATTTTAGTAGATATTACATACTCAACACCTGTATTTGAGTTATAAAGTAGCATTGACACAACTGTCTCAAGTTGATGCAAGTGTCCATGGCTATAGAGGTATATTTTCCATAATTATGCAACTAATGTAGAGGTTAGATCTAGTCTAATCTATGCTTATTATAGATCCATATCTATATTAGCATCAGAACTAGTTAAATATCTTATTTTATTTATCATTGTAATATCTAGCATAGTTGTACTTTCTATCTTTGACATCTCAACATAATAAATTCAATATATGCTTTATTTGAGTTTCAAAAATAATTAACTTGATTTAGAGATAGTCTACCATCCTTGTACCCATAATATATTTTCCCCCTTTAACCATAGATTACCCATATCTACATTTTAGGGTTAAATATTTGGTGAACCCGACCTCTATGTTCTTATGTGTAAACCATAGTTGGCCTAGGGTTTCCTATTTCTTGATATCTAAATGCAATAATTATTTAGCTCTAATTTGTAATATCATGATTGATTTATCCTTATAATTTGTATGTATTTCTTATTCAATTATCATATCAATTTTTAGAATATATAAAATGGATACGAATGATCCTCTTCCTCCTCATAACCCTAAGGAGGGTGATATCTATCATCCCTCTAACTAGGTACATGATATCACTCCTTTAAGGGGTAAGGTAGATGGTATATATATGCATGTTAAATGTGAAGTACCTATGGTTTTTGCTTCTAAATCATTAAAATATATAATCAATAGTATGATTAAGATAATAAAATAATTACAAAATTAGATTACATACTTACAGAATCCAATACCTCCTAGTGTTAATCATGTGTTTGTATCTTCATCTACCAATGTTTTGCCAAACAAGGTATATTATTCAAATAAAAATCTAAAACATAATACATCTAGAACCAATGATTCAAAAAAGTGAACAAAAGGCTACTAAGAGTCCAAGTGAAATCCTAAGAGACATGCTTCGAAACAAAGTGATCAAATTACCTCCTTTATATCATATACATAGATCCAAATACTATTGTGCATATCATAAAATGCATGGGAATCATACATATTATTTTTTTGTAATATATAACCAAAAAAAAAGTCACAAATGTAGTGGTGATCATATCATTGATACATCAACCAAGAAAACAACTCACATTATGAGTACTTATCCTAAACCACAAGTACCAAAACAATAAATATGGGTACAAAAGACAATTTAAAGAAAGATAAGGGTCAAAAGAATAAAGAAATAGAGAAAATAACATTACCAAAGGTTTAAAAAATTATAAATGATATAAAATTACCAAAGGAACCAATGCTACCAAAACCACTAGAAAATAAGCCATGTGAGCTCCCTTTGTTGTTCAACACCAAATAATAAGAGGGCACAATTCTAAACGATTATGATAGTGGTGATACTATTATTAATATAGAACCAAATATATATAAAATAAAGGCCAACCATGTACCTCAAATGTTCATAAGGTATTAACATATAAGGTGCATGTAAATATAAATAATGGCATACCAAAAATGTCATAACCAAAGTATGGCATGGTTCCTTATTCATATATAAATGATCAAATTATTATATCACAAGTTCAAGACCAACCAAAGAAGTTACATATTTCATATAATAATATAATAAAACATTGGTATGATATTGATTACATAACATATAGATATGATACACTTGATACTCTAATAGATACATCACATACAATGTTAGAACCAAAAATAAAACCTTGTTACCACATGATCATTATAGTCAAGCATTTTTATTCCCATCTAGATTCAATTATGTATAGTGATTACCTTAATTATCAATGAATCAATGCAAATAATCCAACCTAATGATATCAAATTAAAAAAATACCCCAAAAAACAAAAAAAAACTAAAAAATCTAAGAATATGTTTAATATTTACATATCCTATTAGCTCCTTGGCATATATGTTGTTGGTTACATGTTGGTATATGGGATATTAGTATTTACTATATACACATGTGTTTCACACATGTTTTAATTATTATTTAGGCATACATAGATACATGATATATACAATCTTGGATGTTGGGTTTTCCCTCTACTCACATCACTAGGATGTTGGGGGAATCCACCTCTATGATCACGATACATCTAAGTTATATCAATGTATGATCAATTTAAATTATCACGTTTGAGCTCATATATGTACATACACATGCCTTTATCCATGATTATATCTTTCATAATGTACTTGATATGCTATGTACTTAAGACTTTTTTTGAACACATATATCTAGGGACTAGTATGATATGTTTATGTTTTCATTCATGTACTTATTTGAGTGTCTTGCCTTGTTATTATATTTATTTTTTGATATGTTTCATTATTTTTAGCCCCCATTCCTTTGTTTTTATCTTTAACATTAAAATATGTTAATTCTTGATTTATGGACATTTGACTAATTCATGTCTCTTAGATTCTGTGACATTTGAACATGCCCCTTATTTGTGGTCTCCATGGACCTTTCTCTTTTGATTTATTTTTGAGTGTTATTGTGTGTGTGCTTGATTGTTTTTTATGTTTTTACTATTACTATCTAGACATTACAATGATTTACATCATCAATCTTAGGGCTTGATGTTCATAGTTATTGTTGATTGGGATTACTCTCTCAAGAATAGGATGAGAGTGTTGTAAACCCATTTATATAAATGTTATGCATGAATACTTATACCTCCATTTATTTTATCAATTTGTCTTCAAAAGTTTACAAATGGGTTGTCTTATGATTGGTAGATTTTCACAAAAGTCTTGATTAAATGAATTAATATGTTGATACTCTTCAAATGAAACATGTCAAATTTTAACATCTTTCTTTAATAAAATTTTATGCACTTATGGAATGGAAAATGATTATTTGGTGGAATACAAGATTTTTGTGTGGATGCTATGAAATGAAATATGGAATTTAAGCTATCATTTGTAGATAAATGCAACTATATCTTTGTGACAAATGGATTAACTTTTATTTTAAGAAAAGAAAATAAATGTATTTTTTCCTTCCCTTGAGTCTTATTTGAAATTTATATTATGAAAAGAATTTATTTATTGAAGTTGTGTCTTGTTGTTGAAGAAAAATGTTCTTCTTCATTTTTTATTTATGTATTGAAAGAAGAAGATGGTTACATTTGATATTTTCAAAATGTATACATATAAATATAATCCACTTCTTTCATTCTCTCTCAAATATCTCTTGAATTTGATGCAATTATAAATTGTAAAGGGTAATTTGATATGTTTGATATCATTTTTACAAATTATAAATTATGTATTACAATTAATTTGTGGGAGCTATTAAGTTTAGATGTATTTAATATATTTAATATGTGTGTGTGTGTACACTTCAAAAAAATCCTTAAAATTAAATGAGATCATCTACCTTTAGCATGTCCTTCTCAAGCCTTCAACCTAAAAAATGAAAGAATGGAAATGAAAATAAAGGGAAAAAAAATTGAGAGTTGACTATGTTTACTCATAAAGATGAAATCAGGGCAAGTTTTGGAAGCCTAGATCTTAGGGTGATTTTTTTTTTGATCCAAGTGTGGTGATTTGTCCCACCACTTTTTGAAACAAGTGGGAATTCTTTAACCCTTTTTAATTTACCTAAGTTATTTAACTTTGCATTCAAACTTAGATTGACACTGTTAAACAAACCCTTTTTCCTTAATCTTTTAAAAGGGTATATTTAAATTCTCTAATGGGATATAATAATTTGAAATGGGTGTTAATAGTTTTAATACATTAGAGTAACTTTGAGATAAATTAAATATTTGATTTATAATAAAACTATAGTGGGTTGAGAAACCCTAGTTAAACCTACTAGCATTCAACTTGTTAAAAAAATAGCTCCTTTTACGTG
>JARHVA010000810.1:3585000-3602500 GCA_037957365.1 Torreya grandis | reverse complement strand
TTAAGGAGTGTCTTTATTTTTTATCAAAATTGTAACTACTTAAAAAACCATGCTACATAAAATTAATATTATCCTCCATGGATAAAGGCCTTAAAAAATAGAGGCATCAAATAATAATATAGTTGGGTCTCTATGTGTCTTCAAAACAATATTCATAAGCATATATTTATCTTTCAAAGGCATGGTGTAATGGCTAAAGACTTAATCTTTAGCATATAGGTTGATAGTTTGAACCCCATCTCCTTTTGCTTTTCATAGGCTCACTTCAAATTGAACTAAAACAAAATAGATGTATATGATCCACACCAACTCAGTTCTCTAGTGATTGAAATCCACCTCAATTTACATCCTTGTAATTTACACCATTCACTATGGTCTCAAAAGCCCCTAATAGGCATATGGTCATTCTTTTCCATTACCCAAGTTGTGTATATAGATGGTTCATTGGCCATTCAAAATAGGTTATGGTATCCACATTACAGGCTTAGTCTATGTCTTTAAAAACATCATTCATTTGTGGCTTGAATATCCATGAAATAGGCAAAATTGACCTTACAAGATCGACCTTACAAATAGAATATCTTTCCATTCAAGGAGTCATACCCCATAAGCTCGAGTCTATTCACCTTTCAATCACCAACTTATTTTTCATGCCTATAGTTATACACCATTCATAGGCTTGGCTCTAAAAACCTTCAAGACTGCATTTCGTAAGTAAACAACCATGCCATGATCTCCATCCATGGTATACAAGCCTTACACATAAGGTGACTACTTTACTGGCTTGGGTCTATGGATTGCCATAAATCCACAATAGCCTAAGGTTTAAACAACCTTCCAAATAGGCGAGTTTCTTCCTCATTCAAGGTCATGTGTTTGTCTCATATACAATCATGAACCTCAATCTTCCATGTCTAAGAAAAATCCATCCACATTGTTCAAGTCTAATGTACCTTCAATTTATATCATACTACCTATCTCATACTTTAATGGTGAGATCCAACAATGACATCCTCCCATAATAGTTGACCACCTTGAATAGCCAATTTTGTAGGCTAATGTTAGCCTCTAGGTCATGGCCTAAAATCAAGTCCTTGTCATTTTAATAAACAAGGTCAATGGTTTGACCTTGATTCTCATCATGAATTCATTAAGGGATACAAATCCCAAATTCACTAGAATATAACATAGTAAAGGCTTCAAATAGCCTTATACTAGTAGATAACTCATGGATTCAGCCATGCATCTAACCATTTTGCTTAGCAATGTCAACTCAGCTCAGATGAGTGTGGATGAGCTTGGAATCCAAGAAAATAATGGTGAGTTAGTTCTAGTTCTAAGTTTGAAATATTCAAGCTTGGATTGGATGGTTATTAAGCCAACTATGAGTTGGTTGTTGAGATGGCCATAATAAGTAAATCAAACTAGATCTTGGGTTTACCATATCTCTAACTCATCACATTGAGTTGGATCTCGAGTTGTATATTTTGAACTCGATATAACATTTTGACTTGGAAAATGTGAAGGTCATGGTGGCAGGCCACATGGTGGCTTGAGGACTCATCACATGGACCTCTCTAATATCATGGTGGCTTGAGGACCCATCATGTGAACCTCTCTAATATCACCATTTATCAATATGAGAATGCACAAAGTAATATGGTATAAACTATAATTTAATTAGAATATTAAAATTACATTAATATACTATGGCAGGTGGATCCCCTTCTGGAATAAGAGTGGACCCCACTATGAACTAAAAATTTGAGTATGAAGAGGAGAATAGTATTGTGTTAGTGATAAAATGAACAAAATAAATTGAAAAAAAACACACTAAAAATAACACCTTCATGCCTAGTTACTAGGGTGAGCTTAATAATAAAAAACAATGACAAACACAACTAAAAACTAAGGAAAAACTAAGAATTTGACAATGAAAAGGAGATTAGTATTGTGTTAGTGACAAAATGAACAAAACAAATTGACAAAAAACACACTAAAACTAACACCTTCATGCCTAGTTACTAGGGTGAGCTTAATTAAAAAAACAAATGATAAAAACAACTAAAAATTAAGGAAAAACAAGAATCCTTCACCTTACTTGGATGCTCCAAATGCTTTGTAGTAGTGGCTTGTTCAGTTTGTGCTCATGAAGTCTTCATCAAAGGAGTCTTGGCTATCTCCTCTTGTCCTTGGAACCTTATGGATTTGGCATCAATATTTGGGCATAATAACACTAATTGGAATGAGGCTTTGGAAACAATTCAACATTATAACTTTGCACAAGTTAATATCAAAATTCATGTGGCAAGGTCTCCTATTTATATATTTTTGCAAATGGGTAGAATTAATCTGAACCATCCATCTCAAGATTGAGATGTGTGGCTAAGGATTATTCAAATTTTACAATTAAAATTCATAAATAGGCTCATCAATGTTTGGGATAGAGGAAAAATTAAGAGGCATGGAAGGGCTTTGATGAGGCATGAGAGGGGTTAACCTTGATATTTTATGCATTTATGGCCTTGAGATGTCTTCCCAAGAAATGATGTCACCTGATGATACAAATATTCAATATTAATTTATAAAAATAAGTATTCAACAATTTTCCATGGAATTTTTAATTAGGCTCTAATTTGGTTTAATTAGCTCTTAAGCATGATTAAACACTCTGTGCACAAATTACTCAAATTGATCAGAATGTCTTGTTATTAGTCTAAAATTTGACTGGATTAGAATTGGAAGTTAATGTTAGATGATTTTGATCCATTATCCCATTTAGGATGTTTTCAACATAAAATAACAAAGACATGTGTCTCATGCAAGAGATTTGATAAGAAAGAGCAATCCAGAGCACCTAGTTGCAAAATTGGCATTTTGACTCGAAATGATCTGATTAAAGTTAGTTGGCCCATAAATTACATTTCCCCACATAATGATACTCTAGCCAAAATCGGCACTTGAATATATAAATTTCACATCATTTAACATGTTTTAGTATTTTTAGGCCAAATTGTGCACTTTGGTGGAAATTGGTCCAAACCCTGGTTGGAGGTTATCGATGGCCAGATTTAGATGTCTATAGTTTGCCCCTATTTGGGAAAGCATTGCAAGCTATAAGCATAGTAAAATATTTTCAAAGAATGAAAAGGTCTTGTATGCTTATAGCTACAATGATGATAAACTAACTTTAAGATACCCCCTTGAGGGAATGGTTGGCACAAGTAGGTCGGCAAATGATCCCTTTAAAAGAAAGAAGTGAAATGAGGGGACCAAAGAAAGGAAAGATGATGGGGTGAAAACATAATGATATTGAAAATATAGTTAAAATCACTGAGAATGCAAGTGGGATGGTTTATAATGGTTTGCCCAAAGGTGGTTATAAGCACTGTACCCCGATAGTGGTAACGTGGTATGATAACAAAATGATTTGCCCAAAGGTGGTTATAATCATTGAGAAGATGGAGCTGCCCCAGTTAGGATAGAAAAATAAGATAATAACATGCCCTTGTATGGGCAAAAGAAATAAAGTGGTGAAAACATAATGATTTTCCCAAAGGTGGTTATAATCATTGAGAAATGTAGGTGGGATGGTGTGCAATGATTTTCCCATAGGCAGTTATAATCATTAGACCCTGATTATGGAAAACATGATTGATCGACTGATTGATGATGGTAAATTAACACAGAGAGTAATGATGAATTGGAACAACCTACTAGTAGGGAGATTCTTGTCTGAACTAATAAAGGCTGAAATTCTTTCACGATTAATTACTATGTTTTAGATATAATTGGGATTGAATCAGGATGTCAGTGCCAAAGAGATGTTGATGCTGCCATTATTGAATAGACTTCTTAAAGTTGAGGCTTTTTATAGCACATGTTGGTAGGAATCATGGTATAACATCATGAAGACTTAGCCAAAATATGCATAAGGACCGACTCTCAAAATCTAATACTCAATAGAAAATAATGCACCAATGATAAAAAACCATGATGTCAATGTTGGCAGATGTATATGGATGAATTCAAGTGTAAGTGAGAGCAAGAAATCACCCAATGAACACACATAAATAAAATCAAGGTAATAGTGCTGAAAGCAAACAAATAGGTAGACAAATAAATAAAAAGCAAAAATGAATAACAAAATAATGTAATAAAAACCATATAAACATTACCTCTAGAAAATAGGTGACAACTTAACAAATGAACAAAATGGGGGAATAGAAGAAAATGAAGGGGGTAGTTGAGCTATCTCCATATGCACTAGGCAAGTGAACACTACCTACATAGTTCCATGGATGTAATATCCAATAAAAAATTTCAAGCCTAATGTAGTTCTCCCAAGAAATGGGAAGAAAATGATAACTAATGAAAATGAACAGAATGAATGTGATGGAAGAACAAAAAATGGTCTTGCAAAATGGCAAGTGCGTGAGAGAAAAGGCAAAAAAGGATGGAGAAACTAAGTGACAAGTGGTTTTCTTGCAACTTAGTAAGGGTTCCTAGAATCCTTAAGGCAAATAAATGGTCAATGTTTTTGGTTTTTTTTAACAATTTTATAAATGTTTTTGGAATTTTTGAAGTATCTGAACTCAATCAAGAATGATAAGACACTAAATGGTTCAAGCTCATAAAATGGTGAGAGTGTTTAAACTTAGGTTGCTCTCAAAATGGTGAGAGTGTGCAAACTTAGGGTGCTCAAAAAATGGTGAGAGTGTTCAAACTTAGGTGGCTCATAAAATGGTGAGAGCATGGTATAAAGGGTGACTTAACTAACCTCAAAAAGTATCGAGCACTACTTACATAGTCCTAGAGTAAGACCTCAAGTCACTGTAGTTATACCCTATAGTGGAGGAATTTGACTAGTGTAGTAGTCAATTCAAAATGAATAGGCACAGTTGGTAAAAAGGCATAGTATGGCATAGGAAATCGCAAGTTGGTATGTCAAGGCTTAATAAACAAATGTTTCCCCTAGTTTGACCATAGGCTATTATAACTAGGACACAATGACAGAGATCAATTATACTAATTTGCCCAAAGGCATTTATAATTGGTAGCAAGATTAGTGATAAGAAAGGAATAACAAACAAAGGATCCAACTACCAAAACTACTATCATACTGCTCTAAAATACAATCTCTATCTGAAGTACTGAAAACAACTAATAAAACTGATGAAATTCCTTAGTGATAAAAATGTGTAATGAATGGAAAAAACCAAGGTTAAACAGGATAGGTAGATAGGATTTAGAACATGTTTAGTTGATAAAATGGATGGTAAAGTAGATGGAATGGGCTAAAAGGAATGATAAGCATGATATTCATAGAAAGAAGAATAGGGAAAAAATAACACAACATGAAATGGTCCTTACAGACAATACACCCTAGTAGTTAAGCATAATATCACTTAAGGTGAATAATATTTATTAGCTCAGGAAGTTTATCTCCATCTAGTGTGGCAAGCCTGTATGCTTCTAATTCATAATCTATAGTAATGATGAAAGGCCCTACCTTTATGCTTCTTTTAAACTGTGGTATTATTTTGGTTTTCTTTAAGAAAAAGATCACCGAGTTCAAATGTTTTATACTTGACACACCAATTATAATGGCCTTTGAGTTGGTTCTGATATGCCTAAAGATTGTTGAGCATAGTTGTGCATTTTTCATCAAGTAGGTCTAGCTCTTATAGGTAAGCTACTTGATAGTCATGATAATCTAGGACATGCTTGAAAGATATGTGTAGTGAAGGCAACTTGACCTCAATGGGAAGGATGGATTCTATACCATAAATAAGTGAATATGGAATGGCTTGTGTGGGGGTATGGTGATTGATATGATATGCCCAAAGGGCAAGGAATATCTGAAAGTACCAATCACGACTGACATCATTGACAATATTTTTGATAATATTAACATGGGTTTATTCGATGCCTCAGCCTTGCCATTACCTTGAGGGTAATATGCTATAGAAAATTGTTGTGTGATGTTATATTAGATACATATCTTGTCAACATCCTTGTTATTGAATGATCCTCCATTATTATATATAATGTTAGAGGGGATACCATAGTGGTAAATGAGATGGTAGAAGATGAACTTAGCTTTGATATTTGTCACACTTCTTTATATATGCAGTTGTATTTGCATCCATCATCGGTTAATAATAACCAGTATGTAAGAGATTTTTAGATAGGATTTCCCTACTAGAATGAAATCCACATACCCCTTCATGAACTTCTCTTAATGCTAGTGTAGACTCTATTGAATTTAAACAATGAAGCAAAGTTATATCAAAACTATGGTAGTAAAGGGTGGATCCAAGTAGAGTATAATGAGTGGAATAATGACTAAAGGCTTTGGTTTGTTTTCAAGATAGGTTAGGTGGCATAACTTGGTCATGAAGGTAGTTGTAAAGTTTTGAGTAACATATAGAATTAGGACTAATAATATCACAAATCATTACCATAATTGAAGGTTCATGAGCCGATGAGACCAAATTCTTGATGAAGTAATGATATTCTTTAGCTTTGTCTATTTTTTGAAGCAAAGAGCTGATAGTAGCCATGGCATCTATAATTCTATTACTAACCCTTAGTATATTATCAAATTAAATCTCGATAATTTATTGCTTGAGAGTGTTGGCCATATCCTTATATGGAACTAGCTTGTCATCTTTGGTTTGGAAATGGTCTATGACCTGATTGATGATTAACTAAGAATCACCATAAACTTAGAGATGAGATATGTTATAATATACTACTTGTCGAAGTCTTATGATAAGTGCTTCATACTTGACCATGTTATTTATACAAGGAAAACTGATTCTGAATGATTTAGGGATTAGATCCCCTTGTGGTGCAATAAATAAGAGGCCTACCCTTGATCTAGTGTAGTAAATGAACCATCAAAATATAGCTTCCAATGTTGCTCCTCAAGAGGTGTGTCAATGATGGTCATTATGGATTCATCAAGAAAATGAAATGTAAGTGGCTTTTTGTCTGCAAGGGGTGATTCAACAAGTTGATTTGCAAGGACCTATCATTTGATTACATTTTGATTGACATACTCTATGTCAAACTCAATAATAAGCATGATCCATTTAGCCATTCTACTTTGTAAAGCTATTTTAGATAGTAGATACTTGAGCAGATCCACTTTTGAAATGACCATGGTCTTATTGTTCAACATGTAATGGTGTAGTTTTTGAGCTGCAAAGACTATGGCTAGATAAGCTTTTTTAATAGGTGCATAGCTGTGTTTATATGTGACCAAGGTATGACTTAATTAGTATGTTATATTCTCTTTTCCATTGTTATCATTTTGAGCTAAAATTTATCCCAAGGCATTTTCGATAGTTGATAGATACAATAAGAATGACCTTCCTGGCATAGGAGACAACAAAATAGGTGGATTAACTAGATAGTCCTTGAGTTGTTAAAAATATATTTGGCAATGGTTATCCCAATGAAATGCAAATCTCTTATTTATAAGATGTATAAATGGATGACACTTGTTTTCTAATTGAGAGATGAAGCATCAAATTGACTAGATCTTACCTTGTAAACTATAGAGTTGCTTCAAATTGGTTGGTTGTGGCATCTTGATTATAGTATGGACTTTAGACAGATCAACTTCAATTCCTCTGTGAGACATGATGAAGCTAATTAATTTGATTGAGGTTACTCCAAACACACATTTATTTGGATTGAGTCTAACTTTGTACTCCCATAATCACTCAAATATCCTATGTAGCACTGTTGGATGGTTAACCCTAGTCTTGGATTTTCCTAATATGTTGTCAACATAGTCTTTAACAATATCATGCATCATATCATGGAATATGACATTCATGACCCTTTATTATGTATCTCTAGCATTCTAAATACCAAATGGCATTAATTGATAACAAAATGTTCCCCATGGAGTGGTGAACACTATTTTATGTTAGTCTTCTGATCTGGTTGTATCTTGAAAAGCCATCCATGAGAGAAAGCATTTCATAACCCATTGTGGAGCCGATGATCATGTCAATATTAAGTAATTAAAATTCATCCTTAGGACAAGTTTTTTTTATGTCTCAAAAATTAGTATAGATTCTAATTCCTTCATGCTTTTTGTTAATAGGTACAACATTAGATATCTATTTTGAGTAGTTAATGGACCAAATACATCCTGCTTCTAAGAGTTTTTATAACTCATTCTTGACTAAGATAACAATGTGAGGATGCATCTTACATAGCTTTTATTTCACTAGTTTGGCATTAATATTGACCACAAAGTGGTGTAAAACCAAGGTGGGGTCCAAACCTAGCATGTCAAAATAAGTCCATACAAAGATATCTATAAATTATCTCAATAGAGCTGTAAAGACTTCACATTCCTCCTCAGTGAGGGATGCACCTAATTTTATCCATTTTAGGTTTGATGGATTCCTGATGTTTACCTCTATTGTATCTTCAACTAGAAGGGTCAAACCATCTTTTAGGATAGTAGGCAAAGACTTGAACTGTTGGACTCTATCAAAGTCCTCTGTTAGGACTTGATCTTCAACTTCTCCTAGGAATGATGAATCTAAGTCCCCCAATGAGAGATTTGGCCATGTGACAAAAATAGTTAAAAATTATTGAAGAATTTGATCAAACACTTGTTGTTCAAAATTGAACTTAGATCTGTAAGCAAGTTCATCTTTAGTGGGCTCCTAGTCTAAATTCAAATAAGAATGAACACCCCCATCTAATGGTGCATAAAATAGGTTTTCACCACTATACTGGTCTTTATCTTTACTTTTTCCCTAGTAAAAAATTGCCTCAAATAGGTTTTCACTTTGGGACCTCAATGTTTTATATATTTATTTTTGGTTAAGGGGGTTCACCTGCTCTGCAAAATAGGCTTCAAGATCCAATGTGATTGAGATCCTGACTTATTATCCTCCCAATGAAACATTGTCTTTAAGGCTTTGCAAATCATAGAATGCATCATCATTTTGAAACTCATCAACCAATAAACTAGATTCTTATTGGTCCAAATCTATAAGTTGGGGATAGTATAATGGTAATGGGTTATGATGAATGACTGGGATAAGGGTACAAATGTCATTATTATCAAACAAAATAGTCTCAGCTAGGTCATCAAAGGTGAGGCTATGATCAGACTCTGCTTTGTTGTTGGCATCATCATCACTAGCCACCAGTGATGAAACTCAAATAAGATATGTGGGGTCACCCCCAGGTGGTTTAAATCTAAGTCCATAAGTTTTTTTGTACTTAGTCATGGAAATTGGCTCAATGGTTCCTTGTTAATTTGGTTTGAGGCCTCTTCCTTCATAATCTTGATGTTCCATGATCCTATTGGGAATACGATACTTGGTGCTCTTGTAATAATTAATCAATTTTTCATTGTATAACCAAGATTCATCTCCTTCGAGAGGGTTTGGTTCTAGGCTAGATGATGGTACAAAAATGACAGGTCCCTTATCTTTGTTCTTTTATTGCCAATACATACATGGGGTAAATTTAGGTCATCCAAAGGTCTTTGTATTTTGAGGAATATTAGCAATATGGAAGGTATCATGGGTCACATACTCCCCTGGGCCATTATCTAAAATGGTGAAATGATTAGAAGCTTTAGGAGGTGGCATGTGGGAAAGGGAATCCAAGGTATTAGGATCTATGCAATTATCCTATGGAGGATCAATAAGTATGGCCTTTCCTTTATCTTAGAACTTAGATTCATGCTATATTGATAATTGTAGCTTTGAAACTCAGCCTCAAGATGTTTACAGTGCTCATATGGGTGCAAATCTCTTGGAATATTTACTTCCATCCTTGAGTGAGATAACTTGATACATTAGTGCAACGTTGATGGGACTACATGAATCTCATGTAACCAAGGCCTTCTTAGAAGTATATTATATGATAACTCAATATCAAACACATGGAAAAGTGTATCATGGGTCAAAGGCTCAATGATAACTGTTAAGCTAATGGTGCCTTGTGACTCTATTTCTTGAATATCATAGGCTTTGATAGTTATTGTTTCTGGCTGGAGATCTGCCATTGTGTACCCAAGAATATTGATTAGCTTTAGAGACACTATGTTGAGGCCTAATCCATTGTCTATAAGGATAGGTTTCACTTTATGCTACTTTATATAAACTTATATGTACAATGGACTATTATGAAGTGCGCTAAGGGAAGACATATCACTTTGGTTGAATGTGACTTATTGGGTAATAGCTAGGTGTCCAACTAAAGCTTGAAATTTATTAGGGGATATGTTACTAGCAATAGTGGATTGGGTTAAAAACTCATTCAAAATGTTCTTGTGGATTGTTGACATTTGCAAAAAATCTAAAATAGAGATTTATGCTAGTGTCTTCTATAAATAATCCACAATACCAAACTTCTTGTCTTGGTCAATGGTGAATGGTTTATTCTAATGCTGAATAGTTGGTTAGATAACAAGCAAAGTGGTAGATGGTTGTGGGCCTAGGATAGTATTCTTTTACCTCTGATTTATGATTGCATAATTGGTATTAGATGCTAGACCATAATTACTAATAAATGTTGGGAATAGTGTGTGACTAGATAAGATAAGTCTTGGTTGCCGGTGCACTTGTATGTGGTCACGTGGCAAGGGTGAGTTATCAATATAAGGTCCAAAAGTGGAAGTCCTAATTTATTGGTTCAATGTGTGTGATCCTAGGTCAAAGAAGGATTATGCATGTAATTTGGTTGAGTGGTATTATTTAGCAATGGTCTAGATTGATTAGTACTCAGTCTAAGATTAATGGAGATGGTATTAATGCTACCCACTATAATATGACCTACAACCCTATTATAGTCATGTACAAATACATGGTAGGTTTGTTGGTTATTACCATTCTAACCTTAGTTTTGTCTATTTTTCTGACATTGTGGGTTCTTCTATTGATTTTGCTGGTTCTACTGGTTCAACCTTTGATTTTGATACTATTGATTTTGTTGTTGTACCTACTAGTGTTGTTAGTGTTGTTTTTAGGTGTTATGTTGGGGAAAGGGGTTTTGATAAATCCCAAGAGTTTGATTGGAGGTGGTAGCACCATTATCCAATATTATCTCCCCATTCTCCAACATATTCTCAATCAAATACTTGAGTTGCACACATCTTCATAAATTATGCCCATTGACTCGATGAGATTCATATAATTCATTTTTATGGTACCAATCAAGATAAGGAATGCCTTGTGAATAATGCTTTGGTATAAGCCAACTAATCACATTAGCAATAGAAAATTTATGAAATATAAATTCAATAGGCTCTCCTAGGTCACTAAAAACATGATGAATAGGCACAATTCTTCTCAGAGGAGGGGTTTCAATGGTGAAGGTTGCTATATTTGTTGCACAGGTCTTGGTTATTATGCTTGTGGTGGCATTTGAAGAGGTTATTAGGTAGAAGTGATATAAAAAGGTGTGTAAATGATGTTTGCACTATTTGGACACGACACAACTCAATTACTCCATTGCCCACAACATTCCTATTATGATTGAATTTCTTTTTTCTATCTTAGTTATTGGCCTGTATTGGTTATGATGCTTGCACTTGGATTGGATGTTAGTTTTGGCTACTTCCCTAATTGGAACCTTGATTTTCATTAGTTTAAATAAGCTTGATTATCCCTTTATTAATAAGGGCTCACTCAATCAACAAGGCTTTATCAATGATATCCTTGAAAGTATGTGCACATTGTAGTTCCAGATGATAAGCTAACTCATTATGAATTTTTTTAGTAAACATAATGGATAATTATTTATTTGGTAAACTATGGGTGAATTGGATTGTAAGGGCTCTCCATCACTGTAGATAACTTATAAAACTCTCACCATATTTTTGTTTTGCTTGTGTCAAGTTAACTAATGAAATCTCATGTTTGAGATTATAGGAAAAGTGATGCACAAAATTATTGGAAAGATCATCAAAATATGTTACTAAATTTTTGGGAAACTTTAAGAACCACTCCAAGGCTTGTCTAGCCAAGCTCCTTGGAAACAACAAAAGGTATATACCACTATATGCCACTAGTTGACATGCAAAAAATAACTTGGTTAAATGGGCTTTAGGGTCACCTTTCCCTTTATATTTTTCAAATTTTAGTGGTTCATATCTTGGAGTAAATGGTATCTGCAAGTACTCCATGTTGAATGGATAAGAACACATGTCATCGAGCTTAAACTTTTTAGTCTATTTTCTAGCTGGAATGGTAGTAATTGCATCCTTCATCTGTTGTAATTCTTGGGTTACGATAATGTAGGGAACATTGGTTTGAGGGAGAACATTGGTTAGGGTAGATGGCTGGGAGGTCACAAGTGGGACACTTTTATCGGGGTATGATAGAGAGATCTATTGGGGTACGTTGGTTTGGTTTGGAAATAGACGAGGAATATGCATACGTGGATTAGGATGTACTTGAAATTGCACATTTGGTTGTGCGATATTCTGGTTTGGGTTGGCTATGAAGGTTTGATTTGGAGGATTTTTTGGTTGGGATGGAGGGATATAACTATACTGTGCTTGTTGTGGTTGAAAATGGACATGATGCCAACTAATCGAACCTTGTTATTAAATGGAAACTTGTGAACCAAGACCTTGTCTTTGAACTTATGGCACAAGTTAAATCAATTATTGTCTAGTAGGTACTTGAGAAACATGAGAGCCTCCTTTTTGCATGAATACTTATTGGGAAGTGACTACATGTTAAAGATTCAACATCTATCATTGACCAATATTTACATGTTGTCAGCTAGTTAGCATTTGGTTTTGGATTGGTACAGTAGTCGATGACTAAAGAGGTATGTTTGTCACTACCTGATGAGGTAGAACACTAGTTTCCCCTTGTTGAGGTGGAATACATTTAGCCTCTATTGCATTGGTACACTAGATTCTGCCTATTGTTGTGGAATACTACATGTGACTTGTTGAGGGGGAGTAGGATTTGTCACATTCTATTATTGAGGCATGACATTGGTTACTCTTTGACTACCTAATCTTATTAGTTGCATGGTTGATGAAGCAGTTGGTTGAGGTTAGGATGTATAAACTCCTACTCCTTGGTATGATGGTCCACTCATGGTATTAACTATAGGCACATGTTATTGACTAGTTGTTTATGCATTAGTACCACTTTGATTTGGATTATATGTTGCTTGTACATTGTCCACTATATTTTGCTTATGATTCTTTGTAGAAGTAGAAGACACTTCCTCAATAATGGGCATATGCAACAAGTTATCTACCAAAGTGTTTTGCATGAATGGGTCTAAACTTTGATTGTCTTGACCAGTTAACTCTATCAAAACTCATGTTGAAGGAACTAAGTCAATAAGAGGTTTGCTCACCATGGTCATCTGATTGAAATTACATGCTAGATTCAATTAGGTTTGATATGTCGTCTACATTTGGTTAAAGTGGTCTTCCATGAGGTTTTTGCCTTTGTTAGACATATTAGGGTTCCTAATATGTTTTTTAGATTAGAGCCAAAGGATTACTAGAAGAATCATGTTGATCATAAATTATGTTGTGGGGCATTCTTATTAGGCTTGGTAAATTCTCATGGGAGAAGTCTATTGGAAACTTGGACCCTACCTCTATGGCTCTAACCAAAATCTCATCTTTGTTCTCCAATAAATGATGCTCAAATAAAAATGGATCATATGTGGAAGGCATATTAGTAGAGAATGACTATTGTAGAACTGGTTCATTAGCTATGGGTATTGTAGCTAGGTATTGTGCAGTTTGTTCTTGGTCTTGTTCTGAATAAGGTGGTGTATTAACCGAATAGTTAGCCAATGGATCTTGGCTTTGTGACCCTAATTGAGTATTATAAGAGGGATACGAATCCATCTCATAAGTAATATTATCTACACAGGGGCCTTACACCATTTCTTCTTGCACAACCACATTATTAATCCTTAGATTGTACATGAGTCCACTATGAGTGTACGAATACATGTTGGGATCCATAAGAAATGTTTTTATAATAAAAGGTCAAATAACTCTACAAACTCTATAAATAAAATGTCTAAAAGTTGATGTTCAAACTTGGTCTAGATTCGTCAAAAGGATCAAAAGTTTTATGCAAAGATTTGTGATAACACAAGCTAACATTAAGTTTCTAACACTACACGTCTTACATAAAAATATTAAGTAAATGAACCAAAAATCAAAATTCCAAATGCTAAGGTCATAGTGTTTCAAATCAGTCTAATCTAGGAATTAAAAATTGCTAGATCTTTTGGCCAAATGCGACATCAAAAGCTAGGTTTAAACAAGGCATGCACTAGGACTCTTGGCCAAATGGCGTCAAAAGCTCCACTTTTAAAATAGATGAAATTTTTAATCTAATGGATTTGAAACACTTCTAAAAAATACTTGGCATTTGATTCTTGGACATGGACTCGATCAAATAGGTATAAGGTATGAAACAAAAAGCACTTTAGTGATAGTTTATTTTTCTCACAAATAATGGTATAAAATTGGTTCTTTTGACAAATAAGCTAGACAAAAAGTGAACAATGTAACTATGCTAGACAAAGGTTCACAAAGGTACACTTAGATTGGTTTGAAAATGTAGGAAATAATTTGAACTCTATGCAAGAGGGCCTATGAAACAATATCTGAAATGCTTTAGGTAGCTAGACTACTCAAAAGATGTGACAAAATGCTTATTTCAAAAACTCTCTAAGGCAAAGATATTTTATCACAAATTTGACATCATAACACTACCTTTCTTGACTCAAAATGTTGTGGTACATAGACTCAAAGTGTAAGTGTTTAGCACAAAATGACTTAAGTCTATCAAGTGGTGATAACGATCATGAGTCTTAAAATGACTTCAAGCCAAATTGGAAATTGAACCTAAGCTCCCTTAAGTTTAGTGAAAATGGTGAACCCACTTAACACATCAACCCTATGAAATTATAAAGGTGAAATTTTGAATTTAAATTATAAATGAAGGACTTAAACAAACTTTGGCAAAGGTCTAGACTCAATTGGGCAATATATCTGCACCAAAGTGGATGATATGACTCCAAGTTTTGATAAACTTTGAACAATGAAAATTGATTATTTCACATGGGTAGCATAATGCCTCTTTATTCAAAGGAAAATGAGGACCATGTGTTTTGGTTTTTATCATTTGTTTACACCAAGTTTTAACTCTAAACAAGACTTTAATCTAAGATAAAACCACCTAATTAATCGCTCTTAGATCTTAAATTGACAAGGTTGCTTGGTATTATTGGAATCCATCAATATATATCATATGAGAGGATTTTAAGTGTTCATCCAAAAGTAAATACACATTATAAAAGGGTTTTTACATCCCCCTTTCTCTCAAATGACAGTACTATGACATGGACCTTGAGGCACACCTTGCACCAACAATACTTTCATGACAAGTGGGAATTTGTCTAAGATCTACAAGTTTCTGAATGTTCTAAGGGAATCAATTGCACAATGACTTTCATGTCAAACAATGCAAAATAAAATGATATATTTTGGGTCCATATCACTTGGATTGGTGCAAAAAATTCTCATCCTTTTTGTAACCACTACATCCTACTGTTCACTCAGTATAGTGCAATGTCCAAAGTGCCACTACGTCCCATGTGAAACTCTAATATGGAGCCAAATGAAGTTAGTGCTAAGAGGTGAAACCCTAGGTCAAAGCTTCCCTAAAGAAATCATGGGAGGTAATGATGTCCCCATCACAAGCCAAGTTTGCATGAAATAAAAAAGCATAAAATAGAAAGACTTTATGGTCATTTTCAAGGTCACCCAAACTTTGACGAGTCTTTGGGGAGTGATTTAGATGATGTTCTTTCTATGCCTTGGACTAGGAAATTTGTAATAGAAATGGATCTTTTGATTCCAAGGGTTCCCTAAAGGGGATAAATGGAAGAACATACACACAACACCCCTCTCTTTGCTAAACAAAATTAGATCAAGTAACTATTGAATACCAAAAAAGAAATTTAGAAAGATGAGTTCATTTTTAAGCACCAAATTCAAAGGATTGGGTGGTGTTCATTTGACCCCTTTGTCTTAATTGTAACTTTAAATGAAAATCATGAAATTTGATTGAGAAATCACCCTAAAAAGTTTTCATACACACTAAAAGAAAGATTTTCTTAGTTAATTTTAAGCATCTAAAGAGGTCTAAAAAACATGCTTTAGCAAATTTGTCTTGGTCCTACAATGAAAAAGTTAGTATGACCTTCAGCCTTGAAGCTAAATTCAATTTGAAACAATGAACTTTGAAAAATGAAATTTTAGGTTTTTTACACAGTGCAATCCCGCTACCCCATAGTGCAATACCGCAAGTTGCATGACAATCCTAAAACTTTAAGAGTTGCAGTATTATAACTTAACTGCTAATAGTTTGTCATAATACTGTGACTTTGTTTGATGATCCCATGCATTTTAGAATGATCCCACACCTTTAAGAGTTGTGATATTGTGACTTAATCATGGACAATTTGGTCACAATACCATGACTCTATTTAACAATACCACAAGTTGTAGATAAATATCACAACTTTACAAGTAGAGGTATTGTTAATCGCTAATGGTTTAGTCATAATATCATGACTTGGTTAGACAAACCCATGAGTTACAGGACAATCTCATGACTGCATAAGTAGTGGTATTGTTAAACCTACATAAAAACACAAAGTTAGTCTAAAATAAAAATATTTAAGCACAATACAGTGAGTTTCAAGACAATCCCATGATTCAGAACAATAATACTGTGATTGTGTCAAAACAAACCCATGAATTCCATAAAAACGTGTTTTAACTCAAATTTTCACTCTTTTTGGCTTTTTAATCCAAGATTTTAAAAGGAAATAATTAGTAGGTTTCTTGAAAGAGCTTTGTGATCATTTTTGTGAAGCTTTTCGGTCTCACTAGGTGTGCCATTATGTGAACTAGGAATTTAACTATAAGAGGAGGTGATTGGTATTGTGTTAGTGACAAAATGAATAAAACAAATTGACAAAAAACACAATAAAACTAACACCTTCATGCCTAGTTACTAGGGTAAGCTTAATAACAAAAACAAATGAAAAATACAACTAAAAATTAAGGAAAAACAAGAATCCTTCACCTTCCTTGGATGCTCCAAATGCTTTGTAGTAGTGGCTTACTTAGTTTATGCTCATGAAGTCTTCATCAAAGGAGGCTTGGCTATCTCCTCTTCTCCTTAGCACCTTATGGCTTTGGCTTGGCTCAATATTTGGGCATAATAACACTAATTGGCACGAGGATTTGGAAACAATTCAACATTATAACTTTGCACAAGTTAAGCTTAAAATTTATATGGCAAGGCCTCTTATTTATAGATTTTTGCAAAAGGGTAGAAAAAACTTGAACCATCCATCTTAGGATTGAGATGTGTGGCTATGGATTAATAATATTTTTTAATTAAAATTCATAAATAGGATCATCAATAATTGAGAT